>BHFT01000358.1:0-20836 GCA_004320025.1 Laticauda laticaudata
CGCCATCACTTGAGACTTTCAAGAAGAGATTGGACTGCCATCTGTCAGAAATGGTGTAGGGTCTCCTGCTTGGGTCGGGGGTTGGACTAGATGACCTACAAGGTCCCTTCCTACTCTGATTATCTGTATATATCTGAACTCATCGTATATCTTCTTAAAAAAAAAAGCCAAAATAATTTCTTCAACACAAAGTTAACTTCATGGCAGGTGTGATCTAAGGACTCCTTGAGAAGCGAAGGTCAGCTTTATTAATCTTTTTCCAATAATCACTTACCAGACCTTCTCTTTATTCTGGGTGATTCAGAAGCTTATTGTGCATGCTTTTAATATTTTAAATCCCCTTATAATCTAACCGGAGAACTCTAGTTATTGGATGGGATTAAAATTTAATATTCTGTAATAAATGAATTTCTTGGTCAACAGAGAACCCATGATTTAAGGGACATTTGTGAGGAGGTTTTTCTGAAGATCTTCAGTTTAGCTTTTTCGCAGCCAAAAATGTTAATTTTCCTCACTTTTTTTTCCTGACCTTCTAATGGCCTGTAATGTTGAAGCATGTTTTGTCCACTTTGGAGGGAGAAGGAAAAGTCAGAATTTATTGATGGTGAGAAAGGGTTTTTTTTTTTTTCCCCAGAGAGTTAGAGTCTTTTTAGATCAAGTCCATTTTTCTTCCTAGCCATCAAACAGCTTTGGGGTTACATATTATGTCCTCTTGATTACCTCAGATTGCTCACCCTGTATTAAACCGAAACCCAGATTCATTCTATTCATTCTTTTATTTCTATCCACCTTTATTGTTTTTATAAACAACTCAAAGAGGTGAAAAATGTGATATTCATTGCTTCTCCTATTTTCTCCATCACTACAACAACCCTGTGAGGTGAGTTGGGCTCAAAGAGGATTATTGGCCCAAAGTCACCCAGCTGCTTTTCATGGTTAAGCCGGGACTAGAACTCACCGTCTCCTGCTGATTGGCCCAAAGTCACCCAGCTGGCTTTCATATCTAAGGCAGAACTAGAATTCACCATCTCCCGGTTTCCAGTCTAGTCCCTTATGTAATACAATAGCCTTTCTTTAAGCTCAAATGAATAATATCAATCTTTAAAATAACTTTAAATACTAATAGTCAACATTCTGGAACTCTTAGATTTTATTTCTCATTTTCACAGATTCTAAGTTTTGAATCCCAGCATACAAGACTTTTGCCTATTGCTGTTTGAGTCACAGCTGTGTGAGAAACTACGACCATCACCTTGAGTGGAGGAAGTTGGTTGAGTGCCACTTGGGTTGATCTCCTCTAGGACTGACCAGTTGGATCACCTTGCAGTCCAAGGGATTCACAGGAGTCTTCTCCTCCAGCACCAGAGTTCAAAGGCCTCCATTCTTTNCCAACTTTCACAGCCATACATTTCCACTGGGAAAACCATACCCTTAACTATACTTACTTTTGTTGGCAGAGTGATGTCTCTGCTTTTTAGGGTGCTGTCTAGATTTGTCTAGATTTGCCATAGCTTTTGTCCCCAGGAGCAAGCGTCTTTTAATTTCTTGGCTGCAGTCCCCATCTGCAGTGATCTTGAAGCCCAGGAAAATCAGCAACGCGTAGAATAGAATAGAATAGAATAGAATAGAATAGAATAGAATAGAATAGAATAGAATAGACATAGACATAGACATGAACAGAATAACAGAGTTGGAAGGGACCTTGGAGGTCTTCTAGTCTAACCCCCTACTTAGGCAGGAAACCCTACACCATTTCAGACAAATGGTTGTCCAACCTCCTATCTTACCTTCAGAAGTTGTGGGTGCTCCACTGCTGAGGCTTTTAAGAAGCGACTGAACAGCTATTTGTCTGGAATGATATTGGGCCACCTGATTGAACAGAGGGTTGGACTTGAAGACCTCCAGGGTCCCTTCCAACTCTGTTATTCTGCCTGGAAAGACATCTGGGGTATTCAGAGGTCTCCCATGTTTTAAACTGAGTACATCAACCAACCAGGACTTAACAAGCCCTTGCAGGAAGGGGAAAGCACACTTTGGGGGGGGGGGGATATGACACTGCTTTATNGGGGGGGGGGGGCATATGACACTGCTTTATGTCAAGCTGTGCTCAAGTGATATGAAAGAGGGAGTGATGCTTTCCTTGCTACCTCCAAAAAGATTTAGTTCAGTCAGGTCTAGCCGTAAAATAAGACTGCAATCCATCTGGGCTTCCTTATCAATTCCTTCAAGCCATGGTCTGTGGTTATATTCTGTATATAATTCTACAGTGACATAAAACTCCTGAGGAGGTGAGAGAGAGAGAGACCTCATCATTCAGTTGTAATTTCCCTCTCCTTCTTAAGGAAGAGGGGGGAGATATAGTCTACCAAATTTGAGTCATTGAGCCTGGCCTCACTCTGCTTTTCAAGCTGATCCTCTTTCCATCAGAAAGAAGGAGGAATGAAAAGGAAGGAAGGAAGGAAGGAAGGAAGGAAGGAAGGAAGGAAGGAAGGAAGGAAGGAAGGAAGGAAGGAAGGAAGGAAAGGGGAAAGAAGAAAGGGAAAGAAGGGAGAGAAAGGAAGACAGACAAAAGGAAGAGAGAAAGGATGGAAAGAAGAAAAAAGGCAGAAATGAGGGAAAATAGGAAGAAAGGAAGAAGGAAGGAAAGAAAGAAAGAAAAAGAAAGAGGAAGGGAGTGAGGGAGGAAGGAAGGAAGGAAGGAAGGAAGACCCCAAGTGTCTCACAGTGTTGTAATTTAACACTAATTGCGTTGTCTAGGCACATTGAGTAGAGATTTCATTTCACACATCACAAACTAGCAGCAAAACCTTGTNGGGGGGGGGGGCAAATTAAAACAAATCCAAAGAGGAAATTCTTCCTATCACCATTGCTGGTGCCAGGGTTTTTCAGAACCAAGCAAAGTTGCCATAGCCTCGAGTAAAAAGATCATGCCATCCTGACATTTCAAAACATTCAGTATGTTTTGAAATTAAAATTGCAACAGGGAATAATACCAATCATAGTTTCAAACTTGCAGCCCTGCAAAAACAACAACAACAACAATATAAGGACTCTTATCTAAGAATAGCAGAATTGGAAGGGACCTTGGAGATCTTCTAGTCCAACACCTGCTCAATCAGCAAACCCTATATTGTTTCAGACCAATAATTGTCCAATCTCTTCTTAAAAACTTCCAGTGTTGGAGAATTCACAACTTCTGGAGGCAAGTTGTTCCACTGGTTAATTGTTCTCCCTATCAAGAAATTTCTGCTTAGTTGTAGGTTTCTTCTCTCCTTGATCAGTTTCCACCCATTGCTTCTTGTTCTGGCTTCAGGTGCTTTGGAGAATAGCTTGACTCCCTCTTCTTTGGGGCAGCCCTTGAGATATTGGAAGACTGCTATCATGTCAACCCTAGTCTTTCTTTTCATCAAACTAGACAAACCCAATTCCTGCAACTGTTCTTCATATATTTTAACCTCCAGTCTAGAGGTGGAGTTCAGCAGATTCTGACCAGTTCTGGAGAACTGGTAGTGGAAATTTTGAGTAGTTCAAAGAAACAGCAAATCCCACCTCTGACTAGCCTCACCCCCATCTGTTCTCTGCCTCCCATTAAATCCCAGTTGATCGGCTGGGTCTTCTTTGATTGCCCTGCACAGGAGAACAGAGCTGGAAAGCAGATTAGTGGGGAGGGACTAGGGATTTTGCACTAACCTTCCCCCAGAAGCGAAGAGGGAATGGAGATTTTACAGTATCCTTCCCCTGTCACACTCATCAAACCAAGCCAAGCCCACAGAACCAGTAGTAAAAAAAAAATGAATCCCACCACTGCTCCAGTCCCTGGAAATAAACAGTGGTAGAGGTTGGACTAGGAACATATGAAGAATGGTTGCAGAAACTGGGCATGGTTAGTCTAGTGAAGAGAAGGAACAAGATCTTCCAATATTTGAGAGGCTGCCACAGAGAGGAGGAAGGGGTCAAGCTATTTTTTAAAGCACCTGAAGGTCAGACAAGGAATAATGGATGGAAATTGAATAGGAGAGATTCAACCTGGAAATAAGGAGAAACTTTCTGACAGAGAGAACAATCAACCAAGGGAACAGAAGTTGCTCTCAGAAGTTGTGGGAGCTTCATCACTGGAAGTTTTCAAGAAGAGATTGGACTCCCATCTGTCAGAAATGATGTAGGGTCTCCCACTTGGGGGGGGGGGGTTGGACTAGATGACCTTCCAAGTTGATTATCTGTTATCTCTTATTTACATTCAAGGTCCCCTCTAACTCTGTTATTCTAAGAACATGTTAGCCTTAGTTTATTGTTACCTTCATTTGAGGAATTGGACTGGCTTATGTGAACACAACCACTTCCCCTAGTTTGTATTTTTGATGTGGTGTAGGCAGTAAATCAGTAACGAGATCAAGGGAGTTCTGGGTATGTAGCAAATATAAAATAACCACTTACATCTCTCAATCATTACCATGTAGAAATCTTTTTAAGATTTTGAACTTATCTCCAGTAACTCTATAAATAGGAAAGGAGGTTAAAAAGCTGAAACTGAAACAAGCTTCTTTAATATGAAATCCATATGACTTATCAAGTTAGCCTAATGTTATTTTGCCATTAATTTGACTCTTATTTAAACCATGTTTTCTTTTCTTTTTAAAAAAATCCCACAATCTTCTTTCCATCCTGGCAGGCATTGTATAGAGACAAATATTTTCTTTTCCAAATTAATGCTTACAAAAAGAAAAGGGATGTATGAGGACAGGAGTTCGCATCCCCCAAATATAAAGGAAACACCACAAATCAA
The DNA here is from genome assembly GCA_004320025.1 of Laticauda laticaudata. Classification (NCBI taxonomy): domain Eukaryota; kingdom Metazoa; phylum Chordata; class Lepidosauria; order Squamata; family Elapidae; genus Laticauda; species Laticauda laticaudata. The sequence continues at coordinate 4,784 of BHFT01000358.1, forward strand.
CACAATCGATACACTATTTACTGAAAAGGAACACGCTTCCTTAGTTATATCATCTTGTTAATGCCTTTTATGTAGGGACAAAATTTATAATGGTCTTCCAAAACTGGATTATTGCATCCAGTTTGGATTTTTTAAAAAAATGTTGAGAGTCTAGAAAAAATGCAGAGAAGAGCCACAAAGATGATTAGGGGACTGGAGGCTAAAACATATCAAGGACGGTTGCTGGAACTGGGTATGTCTAGTTTAATGAAAAAAAGGACTAGGGGAGACATGATAGCAGTCTTCCAACATTTGAGGAGCTGCCACAAAGAAGAGGCAGTCAAGCTATTCTCCAAAGCCCCTGAAGGCCAGACAAGAAACAATGGATGGAAACTAACCAAGGAGAGAAGCAACCTAGAACTAAGGAGAAATTTCCTGACAGTGAGAACAATCAACCAGTGGAACAATTTGCTTTCTCTTCTTGTAATCCTTCTAGTCTCTTCTTGTAACCTCATTCCCCTGCTCTCCTGCCCCTTTGAATAGCAGACTAATAAAGTTGGAAGGGACCTTGGAGAACTTTGAGTCCAACCTACAAGTTATAGGGAATCCAATGGTGAGATTCAACTGGTTCGCACCGCTTCAGCCCAACCGGTTGTTAAATTGCGGACTGTCCCCATGCACCCTGTTTTGGCTCACAGGAATGTGCAGGGAGGCTCACTAGGTCCAAAACTGGGCACAGGGGCAGTGGTGCCCCTCCCATGGCACATTTTTGCTCCCAGGGGGCTAAGTGCTGCCTGTTACACCCCCTGGGCATGCCCACCATGGCCATGGTCATTAGGACACAGAACCAGTTGTTAAATTATTTGAATCCCACCACTGAGGAGACCCTACATCATTTCAGACAAATGCCTGTCCAATCTCTTCCTAAAAACCTCCAGTGTTGGAGCATCCACAACTTCTGAAGGCAAGCTCTTCAACTTATGAATTGTTCTCACTGTCAGGAAATCTCTCCTTAGTTTTAGGTTGCTTCTCTCCTTGGTGAGTTTCCATCCATTGCTTCTTGTCCTTCCTTTAAGTGCTTTGGAGAATAGGTTGACCCCATTTTTAACAGAATAACAATGTTGGAAGGGACCTTAGAGGTCTTCTAGTCCAATCCACTGCCCAAGCAGGAAACCCTACATCACTTCAGACAGATGGTTATCCAATCTCTTCTTAAAAACTTCCAGTGTTGGAGCATTCAGAACTTCTGGAGGCAAGTTGATTAATTGTTCTAACTGTCTGGAAATTTTTTCCTTAGTTCTAGGTTGCTTCTCTCCTTGATTAGTTTCCATCATTGCTTCTTGTCTTGCCCTCAGGTGCTTTGGAGAATAGGTTGACTCCCTCTTCTTTGTGACACCCTCTCAAATGTTGGAAGATTGCTATCATGTCACCCTAGTCCTTCTTTTCATCAAACTAGACATACCCAGTTCCTTCAACCGTTCTTTATATATTTTAGGCTCCAGATCCTTTATCATCTTCTGTGCACTCTTTCAAGAGTCTCAACATTATTATTATGTTATTGTGGTAACTAAAACTGGATGCCATTTTCCAAGTTGCGGTCTTTCCAAGGCATTACAAAATACTTTACGAGATAAAGTGTGCATGTGTGCGAGCATTTATTTTTATTTTATTTTATTTGGTTTGTCAATTGCTTACAAGATAATAGGTACAAGTAAAAACATAGTTATGAATGCATGGATACATATAAGAAAAATAAAAGAAACTATAGGACATGCTTGTGTGGGTTTGTGTGCATGCATGTTTTGTGTCCGCTCTCTGGTTTTGTCTGCGATGACAAAAGATTCAGGTTGTTTATTGCCAGTGGGATATGTGGCAAAGGTCAGCTCTGCAAATTAATTCTGGGAGGAAGAAAAAAGGAAACAGACCCTGTCAGCTCGCCATGCTGACGGCCAAGTCTAACTTCTCAGATAGGCAGGAGGGCTCAGCCAGAGATCTACCGAGAACAATTAAGGGTGAGCTGAGCTATGCCATGCTGTGTAACTCCTTTGCTGCATTTACTGCATTCTTCATAGGCATCTCGTCCTAAAACAACAGGCGTTGTTGCCCTTTTGAAATAACCTCTGATCTTCAGATTCCTGGGTAGAGAAGCAACAGCAATTAATAAGGAGTTAACTTACCCAGATCCCAGTACTCTCTCATGGCTGGCCATCATCTCTCTTTGATCCCAGGGAAAGCTAATTGGTTGAATTATGCCTGTATCATTTGAAAGGCAGCAGACACCTGTTCAAAAGCAGAATAGGAAATAATTGTCATGTTCATCAAGCAACGTCTTAATTATTGCTTTTCGCTCCACTAGCCCTGTTCTCCTTTTCCACTTCCTTTATTCTTTCCTTTCGTGCTCCCTGCTGTAACCTTTGACTATCACAGAGAAAGTGGCTGCAGGAAAAAAAAACAGGGAGAAAAGTATCCAGAAATATCAGGATGTGGAGAATGCAATGGCCAGATGGTTAAATTAAGGCTGGTAAGCCCTGAGGGGAGCCTCAAAAAAGTACAATTGATACTGTGGATGAAAGAGCAACATACGATTCTGTTCCTTTCAGTTCAACTACATAATTGCTGGATGCACATCAAATACATTAATTTTACTTTTTGACATTAATGTGGAATTACAGCGTAATAATTCTGTCCATTCAAATATAACTGAGGTTCTAGAAGACAATGGCTTCTGATGTTTACCTCTTGGCAGAATCAACATACTGTCCTCGTGGGCATGAGGCTTTTATAAACACCTTTCTCTGGTTCCAGATCATTCATGCCCTGCTTATCTTGTGTTTAGACTACTGCAATGTGCTCTACATGAGGTTGCCCCTTGAAGAGAGTTCGAAAGCCACAGCTGGCAGAGAGGGTGGCCTGGTGGTGGGATTCAAATATTTTTACTATTGGTTCTGTGGGCATGGCCTGGTGGGCTTGGTGGGCATGGCAGGGGAAGGATACTACAAAATCCCCATTCCCTCCCCACCCCACTAACCTGCTTTCCAGCTCCGTTCTCCTGTGCAGGGCAACCAAAGAAGACCCAGCCGATCAGCTGGGACTCAATGGGAGGCAGAGAATAGATGGAGGTGGGGCCAGTCAGAGGTGGCATTTGCCAGTTCTCCAAACTTCTCAAAATTTCCGCTACCGGTTCTCCAGAACTGGCCAGAACCTGCTGAATATCCAGCTCTGTGGTGGCCCATGTAACACCATTATTGCACATTGCTGATTTGCTTCCAGGTTCAATTCAAGGTGTTAGTTTTCACCGTGAAAGGAATTTATGGTATGGATTCAGGTTATCGAGGAAACAGTCTCATTCCAATGGGACTGATACACCAAAACTCACTCTGGCAGAAGGAGTGCAATCTGTACTCCATCAGCCAAGGAATTTCAGCTGGTGGCATCCAGAAGAAAAGGCTTTCCTGTTGTGGTTCCTTCCAGCGGTGGGCTTCAAAAATTTTAGCAAACGATTCTCTGCCTGGTTGCTAGGTGGGTGTGGCCTACTCTGCCTCTTGCACCATAGTAGGGGAGGAATTTTTGCCCTCCCCAGGCTCTGGAGGCTTTCCTCAAGCCTTCAGGAGAGCGAAAATGGCCTCTCCAGGCTCCAGGGGCTCTCCAGAAGCTAGAAACAGGCCCATTTCCAGCCTTTTTGAATTTCTGGGAGGCCCATTTTTCACCCTCAAAGAGCCTTCATGCACCCAAAACGGGCCACGTGGGGAGTCTTGAGGGGGCGGGGTGGACAGGGCGGAACCAGCCAGAAGTGGGATCTGGGAGTCTCCAAAATCTCGCCTAAACCCCTATGAGTCCCCAGCTGCCCACCCTGGCTTCCTCTCTCTGGTACTTTATGCACCTTGAAGTGAGATCCTCACCTACCTTCTTGGCCTGGAGATTTGGCTCTGCCAACTGGCTTGATGCCCCAATGGTGGTATCCCCTTCTGGAGATGGTTGGTGGATTAGGGGAAGATCCAAATTCCACTCCCATTCTGCACTGGTCTTCTTTTATCCAGTTGTTTGTTCATTTGGAGGCTTTGATTTTTATTCCTGAATGTACTGAGCCATTTTCATGCATTTATGAAGTTATAAGCTACCCTCAGTTGCTTGAACAGTGAGATGGGTGACATAGAAATGTGATAGATTAGAGAGATAGAGATAAAATAGATGACAGATGAGATAGATAGATAGATAGATAGATAGATAGATAGATAGATAGATAGATAGATAGATAGACAGACAGATAATAGACAGATAGGCAGATAGGATAGATAGATAAAATAGAGATGACAGATGATAGATAAGATGAGTGATAGACAGACAGACAGATGGATGGATGAAAATAGATATAAATGATAGATAAAATAGATGGATAGATGATAGAGATAGATAGATAAATGCAAATAGATAATTGATAGATAGATAGATAGATAGATAGATAGATAGATAGATAGATAGACATACAGATATGATAGATAGATATGATAGATGATAGATGATAAAGAGAGAGATGAGATAGACAGACAGACAGACAGAGATAAATAGATGACAGATAAACATAGAGATAGATAGGTGATAAACGATAGATAGATAGATATGATAGATAGATATGATAGATGGTAGATAACAGATGATAGATGACAGAGACAGAGATGAGACAGACAGACAGACAGACAGAGATGATAGACAGGCAGGCCAGCAGACAGACAGACAGACAGATGAGGGTGGGGGAGGGAGATTGAGATAGACAGACAGGTAGACAGACTTCAAATCATTTTATCACACTTCTGTTTCTTTGTTGTTTGTATTTTTTTCTGTCTTTTTTGTGGATATTTGTACTGGGGATGTTTTAACTGGTTTTTATATTACAAAACCTCTGAGAGGCTTTTGATTATGGTGGGAGAGGGTTGTATGTTTACACCCTCTGCATTCTACTTCTCCTGCCTATTAATTGAAGTTAGGCTGGAATCTTGCCATGAACCAAGCGCTGATGATGTGGCCATTGTCCCAATCTGGAATGGACATTGCATTAAATTGTATTAAAGAAAGTAAAATAAAATAAAAATAGGACAGTATAAATTGTATGCGTCTTGCAGTTCAGCTCTCTTCTGAATGATCACTGTCTCTCCTAGAAATCTTTAGTTCAGAGTACTGTGATGCCCATTGTGAAAAGACAGATTTCGGTGGAAGTAAAGGAGGGATATCTATGGAGATCCCCCCATCCTCCTCTCCCATTTCCTTCTAGCACTGATGATGTTACCTAGTCAGGTAATGAAACATCTGCAAGAAAACAACCAAGGTCAGAGAGCACCAAGGACCCCACAGTTCGACCCTAAGCTACAACTATTTGCTGCTCTTGATACTGCATGATGTCCTAAAGGCAAAGTCAGGTGGTCATTCCAAGAACTCTCTTGAAATGAAGATAACCTCTGAAAAAGGCCAGTCTGCTTTGTAAGGGAAAAAAAGAAAGAAAAACTAAAAAACTTGCATTTTTTCCCCCCATTTCCAAAGCCAGTTCCTCCTTGATCTGTGAAAAGGCCAAATTTTGTTCCTGCTTATGCTTCTTTAAGCATGGACTGGTTATCTATTTTTCTCTTGAACACATCCAATAAATGAAAGCTCACATTTCTGTAAATAATTGGTTCCATTCTCCAACAGCTTTTCCTCTTATGAAGTTTAATTGGAGTCTTCCCTCTTTCTTTACCTCAAATGCATGATTCTAGTATTTTGGAATAAAGGAGTAGAGTTTTGACCCGATCATGGTAAGAAGATCTTGGCCATGAGATTGCTCTTCAAATCTCAGATAAAAGAGGGAGCAAATTTATCCCTTGTTACAAAGCAGAAGGTTAGAACAAATGAGTGGAAATCATAGGGGAATAAGACTTCAGCTACATGTTTCATGGAATTTCTTCAGTAGGAAAGGCTGTTATTTGCGGATTATAGTTCTGCCGTTAACACCATTGTTAAACAACCCCAACAGGTTGTTTCTTAAAATGTCCAATTTGGGTATAAATCAGAAGACTTGGTTTGTGGATAAAGGATTTTCTGACAGGTGGCCACAGTCAGTAAGGATGGGATCTCACCATTCTAAGCACAGGAACCCTCCAGGGTTGTGTGCTAATCCCCTTCCTTTATTCTTTGTACACACATGATTGAACCCCATTGTATAACACCAACGCAATTATTAAATTTGCAGATGTCACGACAGTGGTGGGGCTCATTAATAAGAACAATGAATCTGCTTATAGAAAGGAAGTACAAAGGCTGACACTGTGGTGTAAAGAAAATAATCTTACACTTAACACCCCCCAAAAAACTGAAGAACTTATAATTGACTTCAGGAGGAAGAGAAATGTACATTTACCATTGTACATAAATGGCGAGGAGGTGGAGAGGGTTGGTAGTTTTAAATTTCAGAGCACTTATATCTCGGAGGACCTCTCATGGACTATAAATGCTAACATGCTTGTGAAGAAGGCACAGAAGAGGCTGTACTTTCTAAGAATGCTCAGGAAGATATAAATTTATCTCAGCATCTACTTCTGTCCTACTACTGCAACACTGTTGAGAGTGTCCTGAAATACGGCATCCTTGCATGGTATGGGAGCAGCTCTATAGTGGACAAAAAAGGTTCTACAGAGAATCATTAAAACTGCCCAGAATATCATTGGGCTCCAGCTACCAGCCTCCAGATGTAGAGGGATACAGGATATCAAGAGACACCTAAATCTTATCGTTTCCCTGACAGCATACTTGGAAACACAAGGAAGGTAGAAGCACTTCTTCACAACTGACCATATCTGTAAGTGGCCTAAGTGTCAGATCCAGGGGTAGGTTGCTACCAGTTTGCCCCAGTTCGGGCATACCCTTAGCTAACCGGTAGCTAATTTTATGGGTAGTATAGCGAACTGGCAAAACCCACCCCAGGCTGGCTCTGCCCACCCTACCCCTCCCAAGAGTCTTCATGCGGTCCATTTTGGATCCCAATAAATGCAGGGCCCATGCAGAAGTTTGGGAAGGCCAGAAATGGGCCCATTTCTGGCTTTCAGAGGGCCTCTGGAACCTGGGGAAGCTGTTTTCATACTCCCAGAGGCTCAAGGAAAGCCTCCGGAGCCCGGGGGGAGCAAAAACGGTCCTGTCACTGTGTTGCAGGAAGCTTATTAGACCATGCCCTTACAACTTATCAATAGAAACAATCCTTGGCTCCATTTGTTGAGAAAGGTGCAGCTTTATTAAAGGTTAATAAAGGTTGCAATCGTGAAAAGCCAGAACTGAGAATTGCATGCCAAAATCCTATTTTTCAGGGTTGACACAGCCTGGAGCAAAGGTAGGTGGGGTGTCATAGCCAAAATAAAATTATTTCCTCTGGGAATCAAGGACGTTGGTGCAGGTGTTCGAAAGGTGGAGACAGAGGTCACCTCGCAACTGGACTACATGGTGATTGGACCATGTGATTGGTGACTCTGGAGGGAAGTGACAAAGTTTTGCTTTTAATTGGGTGTAAAACCAGTGGGAACTTAGAGCCCCTTTTCCACCAAGTATGTGCTAATTTGATATGTCCCAATAAAATGTTCTTTTTCCTGGTACCATTGTACCTGTCACGAAACAAATGATTGTTAAGTCAAGGACGACCTGTGCCATCGTCATACTCTGGAAGCTATTACCAAGATAGCTGCCTTTCAGTTCCTGTCTGAATGGATTTTTTTTTCAAAGTTTTTGTTTCGGAGAATGGCACTTGACTTGTCATATTTCAAGGACCTGGAAGGTAAACAAGTGGTGATGAGAGAATCATGATAGTAAATCTGAAGTAGACATTTGAGTTGTCAACTCTTTGCTGAAATGCCAGTTAGTGACTGAGCGAGTAGACCAGTTTTAAATGAAAATGTGCCAGAGGTAAGACAAGGGCCTGTCAGCTGAACTAAATGCATTTCTGTTTTTCTTTGCAATTACAATCCCTCCAGGAGTTTGGAAAATAGAGTGGATGAAGGAAAGGGAAGGGAAGGGAAGGGAAGGGAAGAAAGGAAAGGAAAGGAAAGGAAAGGAAAGGAAGGGAAAGGAAAGGAAAGGAAAGGAAAGGAAAGGAAAGGAAAATAGAGTGGAGAAAGGGAAGGGTGTAAATACTCTCAGTGTACATAAAAGAAAAGATACATTCATCAAGAGTCAAGAATCATCAGGTACAACACTTAATGATGGTCATAGGGTGCAATAAGCAATCAAATCATACTATGAAACACTCAATAAAAATCGTAAGGATACAAGCGACATAGTGGGAGGAGAGGGGCTTTAAGTAGTGATGAGAAGAAAGAGAGCAAATGCTGTCTTCCCAACTCAAATTCATCAAACAATGAACTCTTTGTGGAAGAATTTTAATTTTTGCTTTAATTCTTACCCCCCCCCCCCTTTTACCTGGCAAGTTTCTCTTAGGAAAATATATTTTGAAAAACCTACTTAATGAAAGGATAACAGAACCAGATTATAAACACAATCTCTCCAGCAGCCCAAACTTGTCAGCAGTGATGAAATTATTCAGCATGGAGATTGTATCTTTACTGTGGCTTATGCTGACAAAAGGTCAGCACCATTGTGGCACAAATTAGCTCACTGTTGTCGTAAGTATCACAAGACACAGTAGGTAATGCTCAGAAGACATAGCCTGGGATCTAGGCAGGAGAAATGAAAAATGTGTTGCATTTTCTCTTTAGTGAAGCAGGAAATGTCTCCCTGCCTCTTGGCATGAGATGGCTGGAAGCTTTTCATCCTGATCCATTGACTGCTTAACCCAAGAACTGGGAAGAGGCCACAAGGACGGTGAAATAGAGGAGTAGCCCACCACCAGTGGAATGGGACAATCCATCCTGGCCATCTCACTGCATCTATCTCACCAATGGTCGTCTCATCTCAGCCATTTTGTCATGGCCATCTCATCACAGCCAACTTGCTGTGGGGCAAGTAGCCATGGAAAATTCCATGTGGGATAACTCAACACAATAAATGTTATCCATCACTGTTTCTTTGACATTATTTCCATTTTTGTTCATGGAAATAAGTCAAAGAAACAGTGGTGGATAACATTTATCGCAATGAGTTATCCTGCATGGAATTGTCCAATTGTCCAATTGGCTGCGGGGAATTGACCTGCGATGACACAAAGCTGCTTTTTTCAAGTGGCAACTGGACTTTCTGTGGATTTTTTTGGAGGACGTCTCACTTCTCATCCAAGAAGCTTCTTCAGCTCTGACTTGGATGGTGGGGAATGGAAGGATTTATACTCCTTGCAGACAGCTGGTCATTTGCATACTCTTGAGAGAGTCATTGAGGCCACTTGGAGGTTGTCTGTGTCCTCAGGGTCACCTCAGTCATGCAAATGGATATGGAGACATTTTGGAACTGCTAAAAGGACTGTGTGGTAGACTGGAGATAGATGATGACGTATCACTCTCCTCTCTGTCGAGAGAAGGCTGTTCAGTTTTGACCAAGATGGCCTCTTTGATCCCTCTTTCAAACCAGAGGTCCTCTAGGTGCAAAATGTGGACTTTGTTGTCTTCAAAAGAATGGCCTTTGTCTTTTAAATGCAGATGGACTGCTGAATTTATGTCCTGATGGGTTGTTCTCCTGTGTTGTGTCATGCACTTTTGAAGTGGTTGTTTTGTTTCCCCAGTGTATAGATCTGTACATGGCTCACTGTATTGCACTGCATTTACCACATTGCCCAATTTGTTGTAAGTCCAGGACTTACCTGTATACAGTTTTTAAAGGGGCCAATTGTAGGATCTTTGATACCTTTTTCTTCACTAGCAAAACTGTTGAAGTAAGAAGATTATTTTGTATCTCCTCCTTGGTAAATCACTGACCCAGAGGAGAAGGTCTGATAACAGCCTAACTAGCTATCTAATTAGAAGCCATCACTATTTGGTTCTCCCTAACTTTTCTTGCAAAGCTAAAAGGTACATCAGAAAGCATGGAAGAAGTGAAAAACTGGTGGTCACACTAATTAGTTCCCCCTAATTTGTACAGCCTTGAAAAGAAGCCACTATCTTTTATCTTTTTGTGTGTGTGTCCATGTAGTTCAGGAAATGAGACATTACATATTGTGTCCTACCTGCTGCTTAGCAAGGCAATTTATTGTTCCTAACATTTTACCAGAATCTGCCTTTTTGTCGCGTCTATTAATCTATGTCCTACACTGTGGGACAGTAAGTGTCTGGATGATACTCCATTCAGGTGTTTGAAAAGAGCCATCGTGATCCAGGTAACTTCTTCAAGTCTCAACAATTCCCATATTGGCTAATTTCTCCTTTTCATTTCTAGCTTCTTGATCAATTTTATTGTCCAGCTTGGTACCAGTTAACTTTCCTTTTTCATTATTTCCCAATAAAGTGCCCAGAACTGGACAGAGAATTTAAAGTCATGATCCTAATGTTACTTCCCATAATTTGGGAACTATGCTTCTAAACTGCACTCTCTGTTTTTTGCTGTTGTTGTTGTTTATTGTTTTTAAAAAACCTACATTCTACTAAAGAGAGAAGCCCATGAAAGATGGTTACAGTTCCAAAATCCTTTTCAAAGGTTTTTTTTTTTTTTTTACCAAATCAAGCATTTTCCATCCTGTACTTTGGCATTTGATCTCTTTACCAAAGATGGCTGTTTTAAGAGTCATTTTCTCTAATCCAATGATTCTCAACTTTGGTATGCTCACTTGAGAATTCTGGGAGTTGAAGTCCATATATCTTCAAATTGCTATGGTTGAAAAACACTATTGAGATCTTTCCATTTTGATCAGATAGATAGACAAAAAACAGATAGAGATAGATAAAAATAGATATAAATGATAGATAGATACAAATAGATAGAGATTGATGTTAGGGACAGATAAAAATAGAGATAAATGATAGATAGATGACAGAGATAGATGATAGATAGATAGATAGATAGATAGATAGATAGATAGATAGATAGTAGAATAGATAGATAGATAGATAGATAAGGCAAGATAAGATAATGTATGTGCGAAATAGAAATGAAGAAAGGTGATAAATAAGTACTATGATAGAGAGAGAGATGTAGATAGATAGATGATGGAGAGAGAGAAGAGATAAGATAAAATTGTAGATAGATAGCAGATTAAGATTAGAAATGGTAGATAGATAGGATAGAAAAACTAGACAGATGAATGTAGATAGATAATACATTGATAATGATAGAAGGCTAGAGAGATGATAGATAAGAAGATAGATGATAATAGATAGCATAGATAGATAGATAGATAGCATAGATAGATAGAGCAGGAGGATAGAATAAATGTTGTCGCAGTGCGAATAGATGAGAGATGTGAATAAATAATATTATTATAAGACGAAGAGTAGATGTGGATATGTAGATTTGAGGTGGATAGGATAAGATAGATAGATAGATAGATAGATAGATAGATAGATAGATAGATAGATAGATAGACAGATAGATAGATAGATAATGTAGGTAAGAAGGGAGGAAGGGAGAGAGGAAAGTATATCTGTGTGAGAAAGAGAGAGAGAGAGAGAGAGAGGGAGAGGGAGAGAGAGAGAGACTGAAGTGTTGAAACATATTAATCATTGTTTGGTGCTTGAGTTTTGTTGCATAAAAGGGAACAGCAAGCAGGAAATTAAAAGACAGCAAGGCCAGTAAGAACACTGCAGCTGGGCCATGGTTATTAATAGTGGTGGGATTCGATTTTTTAACTACTGGTTCTGTGGGTATAGCTTGGTGAGTGTGGCAGGGGAAGAATACTGTAAAATCTCCAGTCAGAGGCGGGATTTGCCAGTTCTCCAAACTACTCAAAATTTCTACTACCGGTTCTCCAGAACCGGTCAGAACCTGTTGAATTCCACCTCTGGTTATTAAGTAGATGATTTCAGTGAAGCACCAAGGCACAAGCTAAAGGTTCTTGCCAAGTTTAGTCGTCATCATAGGTCCTGGAAGAACCTGATGTTTTCTTCTGGGTTCCTGGAACATAATCATTTCCTGCTGGAGCCAAAAAAATAAAATACACTGAATAGTACAGACTTTCCAATAACATTTATAAAAGCATGCAGTTAAATTCATTGTCTCTTTTGAATAAGCTCAAGTTGTTCTGCTGTAATAAACACCCTGCGTGTCTCTAAATTTAACTATATAAGATAAACTGGGTGTAAAATTAGAGTTCTTTACAGGCTGATTGCTGTTTTTAAAAATGTTCTGAAAGCTTTTCAACTTGGTCTTTACAGCTAGTCCTCGACTTACAACCACAATCGAGACTGTATGTTGCTAACCGAGGCAGTTGTTCAGTGAGTTTTGCCCTATTTTACAATTTTTCTTACCATGGTTGTTAAGTGAGTCCAGCTTCCCCATGGACTTTGCTTGTCAGAAGGTTACAAAGGGGGATCATGTGACCACCGCAACCATCATAAGTATGAGACAGGTGTCAAGAATCCGTATGCAAAAATCACGTGACCATTGGAATGTCGTAGATGTGGAAAATGGCCCTGAGACACTTTTTTCAATGCTGTTGTAACATTGAATGGTCACTAAATGAATCATTGTTAGTTGAGGACTCTCTGTATTTTTTGTGCCCTGTGTATTGTATTATTGTAAGGTCCCAGAAGTTCCCCAAACCACGGAGATGCCAAAGAGTGAGACTCGAAACTTGCAACAATAGCAGCTTTTTTATTCTTTGGCCAAAGCAAAATGTCTGTGTGATGACCCAGGGTGGGATACAAAATAGACATCGTCACAAAAAACAATGACGCCCCTTTTATTCCTTCACTTTACTTCCAAGCCTCAAATATCCTTGACTGGAGACAAAAATCTCCCACATGAGCAGCTACCAGAAGGAGGAAAATGCCATTTAAATTATAAAGAGTAAAAAAATAAACAAACCAGGCAAGATAAGGGCTGGAGGACGTCCACAGATAACAGAACACACACTGGGAAGGACGCCAAACTCAGAGAGGAACCATAAACTAGAGATATTTCCAGGCTTTGTTTCCAGCACTCACCAATACGCAGGTTGGTCCTCTTATCCAACTGTCACAGCTGCAGCCCATGAAGAGGATCAAGGGTCTCTCCTCCCCAGTAGACCACATCTCTCCCTTATCCTCTCCCCCCTGCGTGCCCTAGGATGGAGAGGGGATGGGCCTGGGTCCTCCTCTGACTGCCCAACGGCCTCTGCTCTTCCCCAGCCTCCTCCACAACCTCTGAGCCACACTTCCATCCCTGTCGGCTGTTCCTCCTCTCCCTCAGGGACAGTCTCCATCAGGGGCATGACAGTCTGGGTGAATACTATGTCCAACACATACAGACAAAATGCATGTAAGGAATAGCCACATCCTGTGAGAGTGGCTCAGAATATTATATACATTTTACACTGTAGAACAAAGTTTATCCAATCAGAGCAAAGGTTCATATTAATGTGGGCAATGTCTTGCCCATGCCCTCCCCTTCCTTATCCATGGTGTGTCTCTTGTCCATGCCTCTGTCATACTTTGTGTCATGCCCCTGTTGGCGTCTGACTCCAGTGGAGAGCAGGAACAGCCAACAGGGAGTGGGATGTGGGCTTAGAGGTTGTGGAGGAAACTGGGAAAGGGCACAGGTTGGCTGGGCATTCAGAGGAAGACCCAGGCCCATCCCCTCTTCATCCTAGGCACACAGGGAGGAGACGATAAGGGGAGAAGTGAATAGTTGGTCTACAGGGGAGGAAAGGGTCCTGATCCCCTTCATGGGTTGTAACTGTGAGGACTGTTAAAAGAACAAACTGTGCATGGCCCAGTGGCTGGAAGCAAAGCGTGGAAATATTTCTAGTCTGTCCATTCTTATCTGAGTTCCGGTGTCCTTCCCATCATGTGTATTTCATATCTGTGGATGTCTTCAAGCCCTTATCCTGCCTTGTCTCATTAATTGCTTCAGTGTGGTTTGTGTTGTTTTTTCTGTTTATAATTACATGTATTTTGATTTTGAGCAGCATTTCTTCCTTTTTGAACTGTTTTGGGGACTTTTTTCTCATTCACATGGCTACCTGCCCTGGCCTTGCCTTGCCCTCTCCAGCCCCCCCCCCCCCCAGGCCTTGGAAACAGGCAAAAACACTAAGCAATGGAGACTTACTTTGCAGATCCTGGCTATCGCTTTGGGTGTAAAAAAGATGTTGAGACTCTAGAAAAGAGTGCAGAGAAGAGCAACAAAGATAATTAAGGGACTGGAGGCTAAAACATTCAAACAACAGTTGCAGAATTGGGTACATCTAGTTTAATAAAGAAGGGATGCAGTGGCTCAGTGGCTAAGACGCTGAGCTTGTTGATCAGAAAGGTTGGCAGTTCGCGTGGTTCGAATCCCTAGCGCTACATAACAGAGTGAGCTCCCGTTACTTGTCCCAGGTTCTGCAACACTACAACTTTGAAAGCATGTAAAAATGCAAGTAAAAAAATAGGGCCACTTTGGTAGGGAGGTAACAGCGTTCTGTGCACCTTCGGCATTTAGTCATGCAGGCCACACGACCATGGGAGACGTCTTTGGAAGCGACTGGCTCTTCTTCGGCTTTGTAATGGAGGTGAGCACCGCCCCCTAGAGCCAGAAACGATTAGCACTTAGGTGTGAGGGGACCTTTACCTTTAGTATAGTTAAACGCATGTATAATTGACAGACAAGATTTTATCATAGATTTTAGTTTTTATTTATTATTTCATAATAGAATTTTTAATTGTACATTTACTGATGTTTTTATTTGTTCTGGTCTCTGTTCTAAGACTGTAATAACATTGAAGTGAATGGAAACCAAGGCACTTATTTTCATACCTGGTGGACATGCCAGGAAGTGAAAAAATATTGGAATACAATTAGACAATGGAAGAAGAAATTATGACCAGAAAATTGAACTCAGTTCAGAAACTTTTTATTCGGTATATATAGACAAAAATCAATAAAACAGATAGATATCATGTTACACATATTAACAGCTGCAAGGATTTGGTACGCACAACTCTGGAAGGAAAAAAGAGTTCCACCAGAAGTCATGGTTATAAAAAAAAAAAAAAAAGGTTGTATAGAGATGGACAGGCTAACGATTGAAAAATAAAAGACAGAGAGATTACATTTATTATAAGGCCTGGAATGTCTGGTATGAGTGATTTAGAAATAAAAGAAAAGAAATGGCAATTAGGAAAAGAATGAGAGAATATATAAATATACCATGGAGAATGATTGTATGTAAGGATAAAAGATACTGATTTATAGCAAGAGTAAAATGTAATGGTAAGCGGAATAAGTTTACATATACTGAAAAATGTGAGGAGATGCAAAAGATGTCTTGATGTTGATAACAATGTATAAAGTTTTATTTTTTGTTTTTAAAATTTTGAAAACTTAATAAAATTTATTTTTTAAAAAAGGAAAACCAAAATATTAGGCTAAACATTTGTCCTTGCTTGGTCAACATCTTACCTTACGGATGTATGAATTCTGACAATGTTAATCATGCACCTCGTTCCCTCGGTACTTCAACTGCTCGTCGAGGACGCAGGTCCTGTTATCGAGAACCTGCCTCTGCAGCTCCACCTGAGAGACGATCAAGACCTCTCCTTAAAAAAAATGAAAGGCAACAAAAATAAGAGAAAGAAATGTTTTCATTCATTTGTACCTCGTCTTTCTTCCATTAGAGTTGTCAACCCCTCCACCAAGTTTTCTCAGCAAGGCTGGTCAGGCTGATAAAAGGATGGATGATGGGTCCCCAAAGGGACCTTGTAAGTGAGATGGGCAGCATAAAAATTTCATAAGAACTGGAAACGACTAGTATGTATGTACAAGGGGAACCTTTTCCTTTATCTTTGTTTAATAAAAAGAAGGATTAGGAGTGACATGATGGCAATGTTCCAATATCTAAGGTGCTGTCACAAAGAAGAGGGAGTCAAGCTATTCTCCAAAGCACCTGAGGGCAGGATAAAGGCCCTGTCACACTGGCCAACGGATGCAAAATATTTGTAAAAAGGACACAGCGGACGAGCAAAATGTTCCATCCATTGTTATCCGCTCTCAAAAGTGCCCCGAATTTGC
>BHFT01000359.1:0-59179 GCA_004320025.1 Laticauda laticaudata
AATGTAAGTACCCGCGAGAGCTTAAAAAAACATATATATATATATTATTTGATAAATAGGATAAATAAGTTATCTCATTTGAATTAATGCAGCTTTTTCTTTTTAATCTGTTCTGTCTCTTTTGCTGTCTGCCAGAATCATCACACAAATCCAAGTGTTCCCTTAGAACTCTGAAGTAATATTTTTTCTTTCTATAAATACTTGCACAAATACTAAAGTTAAGTTTCCATTTTAATGTCCTAGCATTAATCCAATCATGAAAAAATGTATTAATATAATGATCTTTTTATCCATCATTTGCTATGGGTAGTTTGATTTACCTAGGGATGTTAAACAATCAAATTCCATTCGTGGCCCCCAAGGAAGTTAGTAATGTAAACCAAAGAGTTCAAAACCAGAGTTCAAAACTTAGCTATTTTAAATTGGATTCATTATTTCAGTTTCAAGGCCACCCAATTCCATTGTGACTCTATGTGTCTGTGTGTGCGTGTGCGTGTGTGTGTATTGGGTTCGTGTTCGTCATGTGTCAGGCTTTCGCAGCCATTTCTGTTTTAAATTTGGTGCTAGCCTCGTGCTTTGTTAGAATGTTTTTTTTTTCTTTATCCTGATTGGTTGGGAGTCTTGGTCTGTATTTCTTGGTCTTGGAGTTTGCTGTGTTCTACTTGTGTTTCTAATATCTTCTGTTTGTTTTGTAGTGTTTTTTTGTCTTGATTAGCTGGCAACATTGTGTTTTGTATACTGGGGGCTTTCAGCACGGCTTGGCTTCAGGTGAACCCAATACACGAGCCTGATGATGGCAGATGAGATTCTGCCAAAACGTCACTACAACTTTAAAAGCACAACTATAAAGATGTGGGAAAATACCCAAAACTGAATACCATACATATAAATACCCGTGAAAACATAAGAAAACAAAAATTTTATAGATAGAGAGAGAGAGAGGGAGGGAGGGAGGGAGGGGGAGNCATAAGAAAACAAAAATTTTATAGATAGAGAGAGAGAGAGGGAGGGAGGGAGGGAGGGGGAGGGGGAGAGAGAGAGGACTAGAAAGTAGAATCAAAATAAATAAACCAAAGAGGCTCATCCACTATCTTAATCCAAGGCTTAGGAATTAATGCTTTAGTAGTTTGTCAGAACAGTGGGAGCAATCTCTGGGGGAAATCATTGAGAAGATGATGCTAGATCCCCTAAGACGATTGTCACTGTCAGGGTCTCCATAGGCTCAGATAGGATAAAAACTTCAAGATGGCAATTATCTCTGTATGATGGAAGTTGTATGATGGAAGATGGATGAAAATTTTGAAGATCAGATGAAACTTGATGACAATTACAACAGTCATTTGATTCATCTTTGGAACCACCATACTGAGCCACTTTTTTAAGCCACCATACTGAACCACCATACTTAAGCCACTTTAAACAGTGAAAACAGTTATCCAAAGTTTAATGAAGTTTGAGATTGGAAACATGGAGATTTAATACTATGATGGGTAACTTGAAAAGAGGTGGAACATTAAGATACTGAAATAGTTAGCTGTAGCAAATTCATTCCAACTCAGTGGCTTCATGTTTTCATGGCCTTGTGCTTTATAGTAACCATACAAAGATGATATAACCAGAATTGGCAGTAATTTTTCTATAAATGGAATGTGCATCAGGTTATAAAAAAATTAGCCATATACCTCCTGTTGCCATTTGTTATATTTCATCCCACCAAGATCTTTCAAAGGCCAATCCTGTTTATGATTATGCATGAGACACATATGGTCCCATAATGTTTGCGTGTATTTGCCAAGCAAATCCTGATTAACACCAATAATTACATTTTTCCTGAAGGAAGAAAAAAAATATGGACAATAACTTTTGAAACGGTTCATTTCCTTGGGTATACGTGCATGCCCACACATTTAGCACCATGCCTTCACTCTAAAAGTTGGACCTTAATGTTTTAATCAACAGTTGCCATATCTGCACATTTTAACAGCATGGCAGTGCTTTAAACTGTTAATGGAAATCTCTATGAAAGCCTTAGAGTGCTTGATTGAACAGGGAAGACAAGGTTGTAAGGTTGATACTGCTGCAATTTGAGTGATTGCCGGTGCTGTGCCTTAATTACATTTTTTTTTTGTATTAATACTACTTCAGAGTTGATGTTGTGTTTGAGGCAGATTTATTTTCACCTCTTTTAGCCCCTGAAAACAAAGGGAGATAATCTTAATCAAGGCTGTTTGTGAGAAATTAGTCTTGACGATTCGAGGAGAACAGGGACTGCTATTGTTAGATTTGGAGTTGTGTTGCTAGGGAGGCACAATACGTTCATATTCTTTTAATTTATTCTGATTGCCTCTTGTTCTCATGACTGGTGATATTGCTCTCTACAGAAACCCAATAATGTGTCTACAGAAGTTTAAGATTGCTATCAGCCAATCTGCATAAAGTAGCAGACAGGTTGATGCAAATGGCCATTTACTTCATTCTGAAAGATCTGGGGGCACCTACTGTGGCGCGTTGAAAAATTGCTTCAGGTAAGACAACTGGCAAATTAGTCCACATCTTTGTATGGGCCTGCTTATTAGCACTATTCTAGGCATACTTTATTTATTTATTGTTCCTTATGTTAAGTTTAGTGCTTGTGATGGCTTTGTGATAGTATTCATGAAATAGATTATTAATTGTACCGTATATACTCGCATATAAGCCAACTTTAGAACGCTTTTTTTTTTTTTCAAATTTGGGGGTGGCGGGCTTATAACGCGCATGAAATTGATGTTCTGAGAACAAACGACATGACGATAGGAACCACTTCTCAGATAGAATTTCTTTTTACTGCATTGGGCGCTTCGATTTTGCTTTTTTCTATAACGATGGAGTAGTCAGCGCTCTAGAATTGGTATAAGTCATCACAGAGGTATCACCCGATAGAACGGGGCGTTAGTGTGTTGCATGAAACTGAAAATGAAGGACATGTATGAAGGTTGGGCAGCAAAAGTGAAGAATAAAGTCACGAATGACGAAATGTGGGATGAAGATAATGTGAAATAATACATTAGGAGGACTGGAGAAGCATCGATAGCTATTTGGGAATGTGGGGTGAGGGTTGAAATGGTGAGCGATGAATTTGAAAGGATTCTGAGACACATGTTGCGGTTACGGTGGACAGTTTAATTTGCTGAAACATAGAATAAAAGTAAAACACAAGCAATAATGGGGCGTTTTGCATTGCTCATTTATTGCTCTTTTGCAGGCTTTTTGTTTAGTTGTTGTTTATAAAATAGTTGTTGTCGCTACGACAAATGGCTTAAGAGTACAACGACACCATGGTATTTAGGGGTCGGCTTATATGCGAGTTTTTGCAAAATTCCTCATTTTTGGGCAGTTTTTTAAGGGTCGGCTTATTTGCGAGATCGGCTTATATGCGAGTATATACGGTACTGAGGCTTGGCAGTGGTTAGAATGCAGTTTTGCAGGCTAACTGCCCATTGCCAGAAGTTCAATCCAAACAAGCTCAAGGTTGACTCATCCTTCCATCTTTCCAAGGTTGGTAAAATGAAACCCAGATTGGTGGGAATTATATGCTGATTCTGTAAACTGGTTAGAGAGTGCTGCAAAGGACTGTGGAACAGTATATAAGTCTAGGTGCTACTGCTATTGCTAGACAGAGTGGTTTTTTTGTGCATCTTTTTATGAGGCATAGTAAGTAGAAAGTATTGCACAACTCCTGCTGTTTCTAGCAGCATGCATATGGATTTCTGGTTTTCATACTGCTTTCTTGCCCTAATTTTGCAGTCACTATCAGTATCCAATATTCTGTTGCAAAGAATAAATTCACCGTTATATGTGCATCATCACATTTACTACTTGGAACAAAGCCAGGAGGATAGTCATGTCAACAATTAAAATCACAAAAGATTTTATGTATTTAAATGATTTCATTTTAGTCACTTTAATAATTTAAAAACTGGGATGTACCCAAAGCTTTGGTAAGCTACCTGTGGCCTTGAGAGAATAGTTACATAACTCTGGATATCTTTTGTGTGATAATTTCCATTGATATTTTTGCAATCAGATTATGGTTCTCAAATGCAAAAGGGATGTGTGTAACTCAAGAATGTTTCTTTTAATGATAGTGTTTTATTCATATTTTGCTCAGTTTCTGGCAACAGTAGAGAAATGATTTGCCCTTCTCACAAGTTTTTTTTTCAACTTTTCAGCCTATAACCAGGACTTTTTCTGATTGGTCTCCCATACTAGATCAACCAGGTTTAACCCTTCTTAGCTTTTCAACATTATTTAAGGATGCTGAAGTACTGCAATTCCTAGTTTTTTAGTTGGAACTTTTTTCTTTTTCAGATCAAAAAAGTCTATTTGACAAGTGGTTTTACATTTCTTCAAATGACTTTGAAAGAGCCATGGTGGGACAGTAAGAATGCAGAATTGCAGGCTAACTCTGGTGACTGCCAGCAGTTCAATTCCCACCAGCTCAAGGTTGACTCAGCCTTCCATCCTCCAAAGTCAGTAAAATGAGACCCAGATTATTGGAGGTAATTTGATGATTCTATAAACCGCTTAGAGAGGGCTGTAAAGCACTATGAAGCAGTATGTAAGTCTAACTGCTATTGCTATATAACAGAAATGATAACAGTAAAGGCAGTTTTTATGGCTCTCGAATAAAACAACCAACTCCTTCTTTCAAACTCTGGTTACCATAAATGTTGTTTATGTTCTGAGCTGCAGGTAAATTAATTACAGTAACTCTGAACTGGCTTACGGGAACTTACCATTCAAATATTTAATGCCATCATGTTTTAAATTAGTCCAGTAAATTGAAAAATCTGTAACTTGTCAACTCTTCTTTTTCATTCTGTATGTAATGTTGAAAGATTGCCTTTTCATTAAGAAAGTAAATTAATATTTGGGTAGCTTGACAACTTTCAATCTACACAAGTGTGATCCCTGCATATTTCTGCTGTGCTAAATTAAATCAGAGCCAACTTTCAGTATTTTTGGATGACTTTGAACAAGTAAGGTCTTTAAAGCAGTGCTTCTCAACCTCAGCAACTTTAGATTTCAATTCCCAAAATTCTCCAGCCAGCAAGAAAATGAGCCTAGTTAATGGCCAGGATAACTTATGCAAGTTAACCAACATTTCTTCCCTATTCCTTCCTTCTAAAATTGCTTCTCTTCCCATTCTATAATCCCAACTAGGATTATATCTAGTTGACTCGATATGTCCATTCATACTTTAATTCCTTCCACAATAGGTTACTTTAATCCTCTTATCAAAGAAGTCAGTTTCTCTGGTACAAAAAGCTATTGCAGTGTTTAAAACCAGAGTTTCTAGCATGAAAGAGGTGCTGATTTTATGACAGATACAGGTTGAAATTGTTATTAGTTAGCATATGATGAGAACTTGACTGAAGAAAAATAAGTATATATACCCAATCCACGTAACTATAAGTAAAACTTCTATGGGAGTGTGATTTTGTAAGTGGATGTCCAATTCAGCTATCCAGATGATCGCCTCTGGCACTGCTTCATGCAGATCTTCTACAAAACAAGAAAACATACAGCATGGGCAATCTTGCACAATATATTTAATAGTTTGCATATTAATACAATTGCAACAAGGGGAATTTTTCCATTCTCATTGATAGAGGGCAGAGGCACATCTTCCAGTATCACACTAATTCTGTTCAATTTCAACCAGACAAAATGAGGCAGGTCAAAACCTGGTGATTTGGTAGAAGAACACTAATGGTCAGGCCACAAGAAGGTCCTTGAATATAGCCAAATGAGAGTTGAAACTATGAATTGGTGCATAAAGTTTTTCTTTCCTTTGCCTACCCCCCCCCCTTTTTTTTTTTTTNGTTTTTCTTTCCTTTGCCTACCCCCCCCCCTTTTTTTTTTCTTTCCTTCATAAATTATGTGCCATCAAATCATTTTCAACTCCTAGCAGTCACATAGACAGAACATTGATTCTCCATGGTACTCTGTCCCTTAAGCTTGTAATTGTAAACCTGATTGGTAAAGATGGTTTACTTTTTTTTTTGTTTTCTACAGCACTGAAATTAATACTAAATCAGTGCTTATCAACAAAGCAGCTATACCGTTGCAGACTTCTGTTACCGAAAAAAGCTGTTCCAGTCAGTACAATATCTTTATGAGTGGGATTTTGCTTTTGTTTAAAGCTTCACTTCAGTTTAGGAGTGATTTCTCTTCAACCAATAAGTGCTAATTAATCAAAAGAGCAAACTAGTTTGGCACTTTGGGCAGTCTGTTTGTTATAGGAGAAATAAATAAGAGGAACAAAGCCAGACTGCTAATGGAACCATGAAAGAAAATACGAAACAGCTCCAACAAATATTGTTCTCTTTGTTGTCTTAAATATTTGTTGGATCATCTCTTTCTCTATGAAATTGCTTATTTCTCAAACTATCTTCTTTAACACTTTTGGGATGTGGTGAAATACAGCTTTTCAAAATCTAAACAGCTATGCTATATAAAGATCTGTGCATATTTCCTCCCCCTCCCTTCAGTAATCCAGATTTTTTTTTTCCAAGGGCCAAATGACAGTTTTTAATTGATGTAGAAACTACCCATTTCATTAACTAAAAATCTCAACTCTTATCAGGCCCATTTTGGTTCTGTCCTGCTCATCTCTGGAGTGCAAGAGCAATGGTTAGTTCCTGTCTTGGGGTATTCCCCTCTGATTCCTGATAGGCTGAAAATATCAAGCAGGTCTGTTTTCAGCTCTTTACAAAGATGCCCCCAAAAGATGCTTAATACTGCTTCACACATTTTATCTACAGAAGCAGGATGTGTGTTTTCTCCTATAAACAGTTCCTGCATAGTTAGATCGATGCTTGAGTTATCAAATCTCACATTTTTGCAAGCCACTTGGGATTTGATGGTATAGATAGATAGATAGATAGATAGATAGATAGATAGATAGATAGATAGATAGATAGATAGATAGATAGATAGATAGATAGATAGATAGACAGACAGACAGACAGACAGACAGACAGACAGAAGAAATAGAGAGATAAAATATAAATTTGAATCACAGGCATAGAGTGGGCAGTTTACTGGAAAGTGGTGAAGTGACACACCTTAGTTTTATAATAAAGATGCACAACTATTTGCTTTTATCATTTAAATATTTTCCCTCAGGAGTGGTAATTTCCATGTGTTTTTAAGATAAAGGAAAGTATTCCTAACAGATTTATCACAAAGTTTATGGCTTACCTTTCACTGGCAGTCTGAATAGCTGCTACTATTCCCTGCCTCTCCTATCCCCAGCTCTGGGTTTATTATTGCAAGTCGAAATAAGACAATAGGGAGAGAAATCAGGTTAGCTTCCTTTTTATTATACGTTTGGCAGCTGATGTAGACTATATTGTTACATTACCTTTTTAATGTTCTTAAATGATGTTTTCAGATTTCATTGTTATGAATATTCTGGCTTCTTTTGTTAACCTATTCTTGTGATTGTATTTGTTTGATTTTGGCATATTGTGTATTTTATGTTATTGCTGCTTTTATCTGATTTCTGTATATTGCTTCAATCACCCAATGGAGAGAGAAGCAATTTAATATATATGTCTAATAATAACTTTTGCCAGATGGAGAGGGTTTAACTTTTCTGGTGGACTAGAAAGAGTGGTGGAAGCAGGAAGAACGGGAATAGAATTGCTGTGTTAGGGAACATACACAAATACCTAAATGATTATCCTTTTCCAAATAAAATCCAATGTATGTGATTTTGATTTGTTGCTTTCCAGAAGAGAAAAAAATGTCATTCTGGTATTCTATATGTGGATTTTCATTTGTTTCTTAGTTTTTTATCACATATATAAGTACATACACAATGAAAAGTTGTGTCTTAATAAATGAAGGGTTTGCATTTCTGTTTCTCCCAACAGAAGCTGCTAAGGATAGCAGTTTTTATGTTTTCTGCAAAAGCTTCTGCCAAGCTGTGAAACCTGGGAAACTCCGAGTTCATTGCAAAACATGCAAACAAGGGACACTGACTTTGGCACGGGTAGGTTTAACTCTCTATCTTGTTTGTTGGTTAGTGTAAGTTATTGAAATTTAAAATGATAATCTGATTAATACTCCTATGGAGAAGGTGGCCCCTCATATCTAGAAGTGAAATTGCATGTATTCATAACTGGTAGAAAATGAATATGTTGAACAACATAAACGGCATGTTGTCCAGTTTGATTACATAAATTGGCCGACATATCAGTTTATGTTATTTGATATATTCATTTTCTACCAGTATATTTTATTGATTTATTCATGGATGAATATGATATTAGAACTTTGTCCATTGTAAACAAGCATGTTTATAATAACCCTTTGTAGCATTACCCTAGAGAGATATCCCTAGTTACAATATTATTCATGCTCAGCCACATGGCAAAGATCTTTTCAAACTCATACATTCTCTCCTATTTCTTTACTATCTTCATTTAATCCTGATCATTCTTCACTTTCTGCTGTGGTTTTCAAGGTTTGGCAATTTTTAATCATACTGCTTTCACACAATGATAGTGATGTAGTTTTGCTGCAAATTAGTCTGTGAGTATCCTTTATTTTAAAACAGTATCTTTGGGGAACAGCAGGATATGCATTTTTGAAAAAAATATATTCAATGTGCTTCCAAGTACATAACACATATGTGTGACGCACAAGCCAGTTTGGTGTAATGATTAAGGTGCTAGGACAAAAACCAGGCGACTGTGCCTTAGGCATGAAAAACCAGCTGGGTGACTTTGGGCCAGTCACTTTCTCTCAGCCCAACTCACAGGGTAGTTGTTGTATGGGAAAATAGGAGGAAGAAATATTGGTATGTTTGCTGCCTTGAGTTGTATATAGAAAAAAGATAGGATAAAAATATCCCTCCCAAAAGTAAGCAGAACTTGTATCTGGCAGTGTCCTTGGTGATTTCAGCAGATATAGGCTTCTGTATTATATAAGTTTAGAGTATGAACGGAAATTGCTGTTTCAACACAACTGAAGTGCTTCTACCACTCTATACAATGACAGATGGCAAAACCAGTAGACTTTCATGTTAACATTGCTTCACACATGAAGCCCTTCTGTGTCCTCCAAGCTAAGTTACCCTGAGATTCTTTGTAGTTTTAAAGCTTAAACCGTCTCAAAAGCTTAAACCCCATCCCAGCATCAGAGGGGATTTGGATTATCCCATCTCTTGATTCCAATTCCATTAATCTTCCTTCTTTGAAGTAACCACATTTTAACTCTTCTCTAACCTTATCAATGATTAAGGAAAAGCAAGCCAATTACATAAACTAAAGTTCTCCGTAAGAAAGTTCTCTGTTAGTTAGCTCATTGTAACTTTCTCCATTTATCCTTATAGTACAAATAATGCTTCATTAGGATTCTGTCAGATTCATGTTGGCTATTGGCCCTTTGAATTAATTGACTAGAAGCCATCAAAACTCACAAATCAAAAAATCAAATTTAAGTTCTGTGCATGGAAGTGGAGCTGCAAGATGCAGTTCACATTGATTTTCTGTTTCTTTATACTTTTCATTGACTGTTTCAACTTTTGTGTGTGTTACAGTAATTAGATATTTCCACAACATCTAATATATCAATGGATTTACTGCAAATTCTGTTATTGGCCTGATTCTTGCACTCAGCAATTTTGCAATCAGAATGTAGACTTGGCTTGTTTTGAAAATGGCATTTGGATCCTTTTTTTATATTGACAGCAGAGTCAACAATCCCTCCTGAGCTAATACGAATACTCTAAGTTAATGTTTCCCTAACCTGATGCCCTGTGGGTGTGTTGGGCTACTGAAGGAGCTGTCTTGACAGACTAAAGGAAATTGAAGCATAAAAAAGAAAGGCTTTCTTATTATTGCTTAAGAATTCCAACCTGAATTAGCTGACTTCTGCTGGTCATTCCTTCAATTATGCTTTACTACACCTTGCTAGGTGGTAGTTCCAAACTTTAAATATAAGAGATTCAGTGATACAGTCGTTAGAATGCAATATTGCAGCCTAATTCTGTTGACTGCCAACAGTTCAATCCTGACTGGCTCAACGTTGACTCAGCTTTCTATCCTTCCCAGGTCAGTAAAATGAGGATCCAGATTGTTGCGGGCAACATAAAGTACTATGAAACTGTATATAAATCTAAGTGCTATTGCTATCTTTGGTTTGTTGTGAAAAGTAAAGCAAGATCATACCTGATGAGTATAAAGATGGAAAGCCATCAGAAAATCTTATGGATGTAAGTTAAATTGGAAAATATACTCCATGGAAAACCTCATTTATTAATTTCCTAGGAAAACTATGTGGCAGATGCCTGAAGTCACTAGAGGCTAAACTGCCCTTGGAGCATATTTATTTTATCTTCCCAAAACAAATCCCCAGCCAGAAGTGATGTGTTTTGATTTATTTCATGCTAAAAATCTAGTGCTTATCATCTCACAGCTAGAGATTCCACCCTAAACTACTGAAGAATAAACAAACTATTCTTGTATTTCCTCCCCTATCTTTTATTTAACATATATCAACAGAATATAGCATAGCCTGTTCCCAATAACTGGACTAAATCCAGTTTTGGACAATATCTCTGAACACATAAAGATATGTTTCCTCTT
Organism: Laticauda laticaudata; assembly: GCA_004320025.1. Classification (NCBI taxonomy): domain Eukaryota; kingdom Metazoa; phylum Chordata; class Lepidosauria; order Squamata; family Elapidae; genus Laticauda; species Laticauda laticaudata. Next base: position 10,644 of record BHFT01000359.1, read on the forward strand.
TCTGGAGTTACTGGATACTTCTCTCTCTTGTCCTGTTTGGCATCTTTCAAAAGTTTCTTTTAAATATACTGAAAAGAGGACACATACTGAAAAGGGGATTTTCATTATAATTCTGGGCCCGTATTTCCTGTTTTTCTTCCTATCCATTTATTTTACCAAACAGCAAAAGTTCATTTTATGTCATTAACTTGGATGACAGGGTACTTTACATAATGTTTGATTTATAGTTCTCATTCTCCTGCCCCAGTGAAGATTCTCTGTGAAATTTAAAAAAAAGTCAATTCAGAAAAAAAATGTGAAACCTCAATTCTTCCCTTTTCTTCAATAATATTTGGCTGTTCTCTCTGTTGAGGTAATTCCCCGTTAGGAGAATGAGCGCATACAGAGAGACGTATTTTGAGAGAAGTGTTTGAATGATACACACACAGTACACAGATACACTGTACAGTAAATGTAGGTTTTTACTTCCAGAAAGGTTTAAGCAAAGTCCAAAATAAGCAATCCAAAGTCATTCACAAGTTAAATCAGTCAGTTTGCAATCCAGGTATAATCCAAATATCAAAGTCCAGTGTCAAAAACAGTTCAGTACTAGACTTATATTAAATCCAGGAATATCAGTCAATTAGGAAAAATGGAACAATGACAATACTTTCCAACAGAAGGAAACAGAGATACACTCTCTTCTGAGACTCAGACTAAAACAAACCAGGTTTCTGGCTCCAACTTATGGCCATTTGAGAAACCACACCCAAGTGCATGCTCTTGCATTCCCTTAAAGAGACAGGTTTATATATTTCTGGTTTATATATTATGTATTATATTTCCTGGTTTATATATTTCTAACCCAAATACCTGTTTGGTGACTTATGTTCCTAACATTCTCCCCTTTTGGGTAAGATAATATATACAACCTTACATTCTAAGTCCATAATCTTCACAGCTAGCCTTATGCTTTATAGAGCCTTGGGCCTTTTTAAAATGATCTGCTATATTGTTGTCTGACATACAGTATTCTAGCTTAATCATCTTACTTTGCACACATCATCTCACATTTAAATATCTTAAATCTATGTGTTTCGTTCTTGTTTTAAAAGCAATATTTGAAGCCATTTGTATTGCTGATTGATTATTTTTGTAAATAACAATAGGATCTTTTACATCGATTCCACATTTTAAAGTTTTAATTAAGTCTGAAAAATGTATTTGAGCCTGTATTTGAAAGGGATTAAATGATTAGTTAAGTTTTTCTTCATGTGGGATGTTTCCTGCCCACTCCAAATTCTTCCTATTTATCACAATGCTGATGGGCCGTATGTAACAAGACGGACTAAAATCCCATAAACACAAAAATGTCGCAAAGATGCTTTGCCTATCATTCTCATTAAAGTGTGAAAAGCATCCATTGGAATAGATTAACATGTTCTTTGGCATGACTGTTGTGCTTGTTTGAGTGAGTTTGATGACTCACATTAGATGTGGCAGCCAAAGGATTTTAAAATAATAATAACAAAAATTATTTGTTATCGTAGTAGAAGTGTTGGACAAAATAGAATGCTGAGTCAAGTTAAAACCAACCAATGGGTTAATGAAGGCAGTGGATTCTGGAGCATGCCATTTCTGCAATATCTTACTCATTTTTTAAATTTGTGTCTCATAAAGAGGCTTTGATATGCACTTTTCCAGATGCTTATAATCTCAAATGGCAAAATAGGACAGAAGCATCTTATTGTGTCATTTGAGAATTCAATAAATCTTTTTTCTGGCCCAAAAGGACAGTTTCAATATTATTATATTGCTTGATAGCTGGTGACAATTTGATTCTTTGAGGGTGAGTTAGCTGCAGGAAGAAAGCTAGTAAGAGTTGAGGAGGCATTCCTTATAGACCTTGCTTCTCTTTTTCTGAGGTGAGACTTTAAAAGAGTAAGCTGAAGAAGTGTACCAGTTCCCAGCTCTTGCAAAATTAAAACAGAGAAACTCAATTTTGTTTGCTCATCCTTCCAACCTTCCAACCTTCCATCTAAGGCAGGGTTGTCAAACTCAAGGCCCACAGGCTGGATCGGATCCGCAATGTGCTTAGATCTGGCTCATGGGCCACCCTGGAAATAGTGAGGCCCACAATGCCTCTGCCAGTGAAAACAGAGCTCGGGATGGCCACGTGCAGCCCCCCAAGCTCAATTTTCGGCTGTGACGGCCTCCTGCAATCTCTGCCAGTGAAAACAGAGCATTCAAGCCACTACAAGCACTCCCGACACTAGTGATGTCAAATGGTCACACCCACCCTGGCCACACCCACTCAGCCCACCAAGGTCAAACAAAACTCTGATGCGGCCCTCAATGAAATTGAGTTTGACACCCCTGATCTAAGATATAGAGGGCTAAACAGTCCCAATGCTTCAGTTGAACATAGAGCCAGAGTTCTCCAAATAAGATGTTCTTTAAGCAGTTTCTGAGGTCAAATCTTTCTATCTTCACCTTCCTTATTCTCATGCTTCCTCCAGAGCATATCTTTACTGCCTGAACATGCAGACTTATACCCTGGGGTTATGATAGATAACAGCAATATAATTAGCAAAGAAAGTTAGGAAAAGGATATGATCTCACTGTGTAAGATTTTACTGGCCATATATGTGTGAGAAACCTGCTGAAAATTACTACAAGCATCATTATGATTATCATTTTGATGGTATCTAAAATTATGCTATTAATAGTGTGATAGCAGTATAATTGCTATGCGATGTTATCTTTGGCATTCAAGATATTTGTGGAAGGCCAAGAAGCATATTCAGCAATATTTAATGAGCATTTTGGTTGTTTTTAAAGTCACCTTGAGACAATGTCTGGTATGGAGGGACTATTTAAAAAACCAATTAAACACATTTGTGTTTGTTCTTGGAAGGATGATTTTCGCTTTGTTAAAGAGTCTGTAAAATATACATTACAGCTTGTTTTCCTAATTCTATTTTTGGGGAGTTAAAGAAGACTCTGTGGAAAGTTCATAATTTAATAAAACAATGAAACAATCAAAATTATTAGTCATAAAACAGTTGATTGCAGAAAATAGATAACAATGGATATATTCACTGATTGTGCAAGTATTACTAGAAATTTTTTTTTCAAACTTCTAAATATATTTGGCAAGAATTGAGTTTTATATAGGAGGGGCGGAATGAATGAATACAGGAGCCAAAAGTGACCAAGATAACCTATAATTCATGATGTGATAAATATAATTTTAAGAGAAAAAAAGAAAGCAAATGTTTACAGAGCTCTTAACAAGGACCTTCAGTTCCTTAATTCTTAATCGCATCAAAAGATTCACAGGCTACTTGCTGACATATTAAGAGTCCAAAGATGTCATATCCCATCCTAGCCATGTTGTATTTCTTTTTTGCATATCCCCTTTTCAATTTCCACCTGTGCTTTCTCTTCCTCTCTCCTTCTTAGAATTAGAGATAATCCATTATGGAATCTCAGTGCAGCATCTGGAACATCTTTGGCAGTTAACTATTAAATAGATATTTTGCTCATTCTTTCTAATTATAACAAAAGTGCTTGGTCACACATCTCTAACGTGTAAGGTTATTGCTTTATTTACATATCATATAAAATGTATATGCTGCATTCCTGTTGTGCAGGTGTGTCATCCATTCAAGAACACCAATGAACTTTCCTTTAAAACTGGAGACAAGAGGAAAATTCATCAGAATAAAAAGTGCTGTCTCCACAACCACAACTTTTCCTCAGTGCTGCTGCCTGCACACATTTGGGAGTATGGGGAACTGGAAGGTTTTCTGTTCTGTTTCCAGTTCTTCCTGAACTGGAAGGTTTCCTGTTGCCCTTTATTCTTTTTCCCTGTATCACCATCCAGTGCTTCTCAAATGTCATTAGGCATAGACATCATAACAAGCAAGTCAAAGTTAATAATCATCAACTGTTTAAATTAAAAAAAATTAGATTTGATTGTAAATGCACCTATCTCAGAAATCTTGAGGCAAAAGTACCAATAGTATCAGACTGAGACACTAACCAGGGAAAGTTAGAAGGAGGCAGAAAAGTCTGGTGCTCTCAACCCAGCTGTGGTTCCCACATTCTGTCTCCCTGTTCAGGAATTCCAAACCTGAACTTGAAGATACATACTCACTACTATTGGTCTGTCATTTTAAAAGAATGTCTGAAGCTATTTTTACCAATGTATCTTAAGGCAAAACAGATGTAAAGCCCATTTCACATTGCACCAACGGATGCAAAGAGGACAAAAAACGGACAAAAAAGCTTGCCATCCGTTGGAAAACGCGATGCATCCGTTGTGTACTCACTGTGTAGACGTCATTTCATATACGCTCTATCCGTCAAACATCCGTCTACTGCTATTTCATCTGCTTCAAAAAGTTTTGAGCTGCACAAAACTTTTTGAGCGGATGAACTTTCTGCCGCGTACAATCTACATCCGCGACACATACGGCCAACAAACATTCTACGTCTGTTGTCATCCGTTACACGTCCGCTGTATCCTCCTCGCATCCTCTGGGCATCCGCGCAACTCACAATTGCCGCTCCAGCGGAAAGCGGAAAAAAGGGAGGAAGTGAAAGGGTATGCGGAACGTCCACACAGCGTTAGTAGGCACAGTACATAGAAAGGATTAAAGCGGATGCAGCTTGGATATTAAAGCATTAAAACAGACAAAACATTAGCATATGGGACGCTGACTACAAGTTCATGTACATCGATGCTTCAGGAAATGGGTCAGCTTCAGATGGCCAGATTATCAACACCAGTGACCTCAAGGATGGGCCTGGAACGAACTTCATCATGGGTTTTTCCAGATCCAGATCCCCTATCCCAACAACCACACGAAGATGTGCCCTACTTCATCATGGGTGATGACACCTTTCTCCTCAGAACCTACCTCATGAAGCCTACAGTTCAGATACCTCACCCATGAAGAGAGGATCTTCAACTACAGGCTGTCCAGGGCAAGATGGTGGTGGAGAACCGCCTTTGACATCCTGGCCAACAGGTTCCAGGTACTTCTCACCACCATGCAGCAACTTTTTCAGAGTTTTCCCCAACACTTTATAAAGTAAAAAAAATGAACCAAGTATGTGAAGCAAAGATAACCTTTATTTAATAACAAACTGTATTACTTTATTAAAAAAGCAAAATGACCCAAGTAAAGTGTTTAAGCAAAGGATAAAGTGAACAGGTAACACACTCAGTCTCTGGCACTCTTCTCATCACTCTGAGGCATGCCCATGGTCTCAGATGTAAAAGGGGCCAGGACTGTGGAGGTGGCTTTGCTGGAGTGTGGTCTGAGGCGCCATTGGGGTGCCTGGCCCCGAGAGCTACAACAGGAAATAGTGTGTGCAGGAAGCTCTCAGAGAGCTGACTCAGTCCGCGTGAGGTTGAGGAGGCCCTTATCAAGTACCTAGGATGTGAGGCCCAAGACTGATGACAGAAGGGCTGCCTCTGCTGAGGGAAGTCCTGGTAGTGGTAGGCTTGGTAGGTGAGGGGCTGTTGAAATCTGTGGAAGGCTGTGATCGGCCTGGGGTGGAGGAGCAGACCTGGAGTGAGGTAGGAGCAGGTTCAGCTGGCCTGGAGGGTGGTGCGAAGAGCTGTGATCCTCTCCTTTCATACCTGGTACTGGGCCTCGGGCATGTCCATGAGGGTCTGGCTCACGTACATGATGAAGGGCTTGTTGGTTCAGATGGTAAGGTCGAAGTGGACCAGCTGGGAGAGGTGATCTGTGCTGGCTTTGATTGTGTCCCTGATCTCAAGAGGACAGTGTGGCTCTGGCCCTCCGGTTTGCTTCTCTGCTGTTTTCTGTGGAGGTGGAGCTGGGTGTGGGTGTGGGTTGGTCTCTGGTGGCTGCTTCTTCTTGCTCCATCTGAGACAGAGGATCCTCCAGCGTCCTCCGGCATGGAGAAGTGCAGCTCTCAGGGGGTCTCTGTCATGGGGCCTCCAAAGACACCTGCCTGGACAAGGGTAGCTGTCTCCTGGCTGGAAGAGGAGTGGCTCTCTGTGGGCTGTCTGAGGGGAGGGTTTGACAGAGGGACTGCTCCTCGGTGGCGGATCTCACCCTCCAGGAAGCTGCACCATGACATTGGTCTCCCAGTCAGTGAGCTTGACAGCGGCCTGCCCAGATTTCTTAGGTGCAGCTTGTCATAACCAGGTGTGCATGTGCTTCCACCATCCAAGGAGTTACATCTGAGTGTAGCCCAGGCTCTCTGCCTTCTCTCTCCACGCTGCTTGCTTCCTCTTGGTGTCATGATAGAGTCTTGTGGCCCTTCCTCCACAGGTACTCGTTTCTCCCCCTCAGCCATTCCAGTACCTCCTCCTCATGGTCTTCAGAAATGGCGTACTGTTTCCTCTCTCCCTTCTCCTTGCCTTGCCTCTTCCTCCCTCAGGCAGGGGCCTTCAGGGCCTTCAGCAGCAAGGCTTTGAGGGCCTTGGGACTGTCCACCACAGCAGCAGCAGCAGGAGAAGCACCAGCAGCAGCAGGAGAAGCACCACCAACGCAGCAGGCAGCACCAGCAGGAGAAGCACCAGCAGCACCAGAAGAAGCACCAGCAGCTTCAGAGTCAGTGCCAGGTGGGTGGGATGGTGGTTCTGTCCTTGCCAGGGCTGGCAGGAGTAGGCACAGGCTTCCTCTTCTTCTCCATGGTTTCTCTCAAGATGTCTCTGGCAGCACGTCTTCCTCTTGAATGCTGACTGTTTGCGAGCTGCATCCTTTTATATCCGCGGAGCTGACGCAATGTATCCTCCCGCATGCGCAGTGAACGCTTTGCATCCGCTACGCATCGCTATGCATCCTTATAGGCGTCCGTGATGCATCCGCGTCATCCGCTACGCATCTGCTCCTTCCGCTACACGTCCGCTTCGCTGTTCTCCACGGAAGCCCTGTGGATATATCATCCTCTTCCATCCACTTCCATCCGCTAGGCTTCCTACGAACATCCACTTTACATCCCCGCTACATCCTCCCCACGTCCATTCCTTTCCGTTGTTTTCGGTTCTGTTTATGCATTTGGCATTTTGAGAGCGGATAACAACGGATGGAGCCACCCCTGAAATTTTGCTCGTCCGCTGTGTCCTTTTTGCATACGTTTTGCATCCGTCAGCCAGTGTGACCTAGCCTTAAGGAGAAGAAAGAATAACTCTTGAGGAACAGCAGAAAGAACTGCTACCAAAACAATGGTTAGATAAAAGAAATCTACTTTGGGCTTGAACTGTAATATGAGAAAACATCTCATCCAAAACCCTCAAATCTAATGAAGATAAATTTCAGAGGAGTTCAAGGAACATTCAAACATATAAGATTCTGTTAATATAATTTGATTTCCTAATCTTGCAATTGCTTTGTTTTCCTCCCTTCCCTCCTCCATTAAGATTTTAGCCTAGTGTTTTCACTTTCACTCCATCAGTGCTGTTGCAGGAAAGACCTCCCCTAGAATGTAGTCCAGCACCATCTAACTATAGAAGGACAGGAGGATGGATTCAACCTTCACTCAGAAAACCTACTCCATCCACAGACTGAGCTTGGTCAAGTTGTGTACTTGGTTGGAAAAGGACAACCATTTCCTTTTGAGAAAGACGATGGCTGCTGTGGATTCTGGTTTCCCTTGCAAACCAAATGAGGAAACATACTAGATGGGGACCTAGAACCAACTTTAAAAATAAACCAAAGGCAAAATTGAAAGCAAGTAAAAAGTATTTAAGCATTTTAATTGAAATAGGTTGCCCATGAGCTGGGGGAGGGGGGATGTTTTCCTAGGCTGTGTGTTCTTTGGCTCTTATTTAAAAAGAAAGAAGGAGCTCCTTCACTTTATAAATTCCTAGATCATTTCTTAGTATTGAACTTTTCAGTTTTATTCAGTTTGGAATGTGCTAAGAAAGAAAGAGATGGGAGAAGTTACTGCCTGCAGTCTCCTTTGAAACTACTGGTTTTGACTGGTTTCACAAGTTGTTGTTTTTTTTTTCATTCCTATAAGGCTGCTTCTTTTGAAGGAGACTAAAATTAGAGATAAAGGCTTGCAAGCTGCAATAAATCAGATAGTGGGAGCATTATAACAGGGAGAACTAAGGAAGAAACTCCAGCAAAGCTGGCTTCAAGGGATCCTTTCACATTTGTTAACATCAGTCTCTTTCTGCTTCCTTCCAGTTCCCCTAGAGAAAAGCCCACAAAGGGAGTAATCAGCTAGAACAAGCATGCTCTAAATCTTATCTTCCAGCTTATCCAGAGGCTATCAAGCTGGAAGAAAAAAAATCCTATTCTCTTTCCCTGCTCTTTTTCTCTTCTTGCCAATTAATTATAACCAAGAGGCACTGCCAAAATTCCTTTGACAACTTTTGTCAGACCCCAATCAGTTCCTTCCATATTTCAATGTGGAATGAACAAAATTGTTATGCAGGAGTTGGGTTTGCTTAGCTGGGACAGTATAATACGAGTCGGGATTGATTTTAAAAAGAACTCTATCCATACAAAAAAAGGAGAAAGAAGTTCCATAAAGATTGTGATGGTAAAGCTGGGTTCTGCCCTTCTACCCCAGAAGCAAAAGAACAATGAAGAACAGGTATAGAATTGGGTGACTAGGGAAAAGGTGATCTATCTCCCAGTCCCAGGTTAAGCCAACAGATCACCAGCCTGTGAAGACTCCTTCTCCAAATATGCTCTGTATATGCTAAAATAGCAAGGGAAAATTAGGGAATATGTTAGTCTGCCTTCAGTTGAGGGGAACCAATGTTGAGGGAAACCAATGTTGAGGGGAACCAATGTTGAGGGGAACCAATGGAACAGCTTGCTGTCAGAAGTTATCATCGCTTGAGACTTTCAAGAAGAGATTGGACTGCCATTTGTCAGAAATGGTATAGGGTCTCCCACTTGGGCGGGGGGGTTGGACTAGATGACCTACAAGGTCCCTCCCAACTCTGATTATCTGTTATCTGAGGGCACCATTGTGTTGGAGCTCTGAATCCAATTCTGGTATTATTTGTTCTCTTTTCTTAGAGATCCTATTTTGTTTCTTGCCATGATTTTGCTTCCATCTCTAAAGCAGCTCATACAGGTTATCATAAACCATAGTTTGCCCAATCAGCTGATTTCTGATTAAGGCTGACAATTCATGGCACAATTCTGAAAAGAATTATGTCATTCATATACCCAGAATGTCAATTTCAGACTAGCATATATAGCTGAGGTCTAATGCATTCCAGCTTTTCCATGTTCCATTTCCTTCAGGATTTTCAGCCACCTCAAAGCCTCCTTAAGGCCCGGTCCCACTGCACTTATGGATGCAAAGAGGATGTAAAATGTTTTAAAAAGTTTGCCATCCATTGGAAAACGCTATGCATCTGTTGTGTACTCATTGCATACATGTTTCATACGCTCTATCTGTCGAGCATCCGTCCACTGCGATTTCATCCGCGCAAGAAGTTTTGAGCTGCACAAAACTTTGTGAATGGATGAACTTTCCGCCGTGTACGATGTAAATCTGCAACATACGAGTAACAAACATTCTATGTCCGTTTATCATCCGTTAAACGTCCGCTGTATCCTCTCTGCATCCTCTGGGCATCCTCGCAACTCACATCCGCTGCAGCTGAAAACGGAAAGAGGGAGGAAAGAAAAGGTACATGGAACATCTATACATCGTTAGTAGCATGGAAATAGAAAGGATGCGCAGTGAACGGTTTGCATCCGATATACATCCATGCAGTATCCCCTTTCTTTCCTTTAGGCGTACGTGATGCATCCGCTTCATCCGCTATGCGTCCGCTTCGCAATTATCCCCCATAACCCCTTCGGAGGTGTCATTCCCTTCCATCCGCTGTCATCCTCTAGGCTTCCGATGAACATCCGTTTAACATCCTCTCTACATACTACCCACATACTACATCTTTTCCGTTCTGTTTATGCAAATTTTCACCACTTCTTGGAGTGGATGACAACGGATGGAGCCACTCCCGAAATTTTGCTCGTCCGCTGTGTCCTTTATGCATACATTTTGCGTCCGTCGGCCAGTAGGACCGGGCCTTTAAGAATCAGTTGGATTGTGCCAAAGCTGCTTCCAAGTATATTGAGGACTGTCACCATTAAGTAGGTGATCATGTCTGGCTTTCTATTAGAGGTTTATTTTCCCTTCATGCAATCATCTTAGAAAATGGATTTTTAGTTTATTGGATATTTCTTGTGATAACACAGATGAATCCTGTGCTTTTTTATGTGCAGTTTCCAGCCATTCTAAAATAGATTTTTCTCCTAGTCCTGGATAACTCCTTACGTACTTCTACCCCTCCCATTTGACCAAGGGAATTCATCTGGGAGCATATTTTGCACTCTTGGCATGGCAAGGGCCAAGTGGAATATTTGACTTTTTTGGCAGAGCTACTTGGGTGCTGAACTTTTAGGGGAAAAGCAGATAGAATATATGTATCCTGAACCTCTGGGTGCAAGGTTGGTTATTATTTTTAAAGTCCTTCAACGGCATGGGTCCAAGCTATTTGAGGAACCATCTGTCTCCACTGGGTCTGACCAACCCTACCCATGCTGGCAGAGAAGACATGCTATGTGCCTCATTGGTCAAGAAATTCTGGCTGGCAGAGTGCAGGAGAAGGATCTTCTTTGCCATGGCTCCTGCCCTTTGGAAGACTTTACCCTCTGAGGTGAGGTGGGCTCCCACTTTTCTGTCCTTCTGCAAGATCCTGAAGACCTGGTTCTACCTGGACTGTGTCCCTAACAAAGGGCCTTCACACTGGAGAGGGCTATTGAATTAAAAGGCAATACCATCTCCCCCTTTCCCACCATTCGGGCATCCTGTTCCCACCCTCCACATCATTTAACTATTTCTTTATTGGGATTTTTATCCCTTTAAATGTATTTATTTGTTAGCTTAATTAATGTTTTAATGCTAGAAGTTGCCCAGAGTTGTTTACTATGAGATAGGCAGCAAATAAATTAAATAAATAAATGTCTCCCTCAACATTGTCAAGTACCCTAATAAAACCTCATATCTGCAAGCAATTCTAATTCTGAGATAGAGGAGGACTTGCTAAAGAAGGAAGGAAATAATCTAACAAAAGAGAGAGAAGCTGCTTTCCCTGAAGATTGTACAAATAGTTCTGGGGTGTGTGTGTGTGTTTGTGTGTGTGTGTGTGTGTAAGGCAGTATGCATTAAAATTAAATCATAAACCTTACCTGAAAGGGGTTCACAATAGTCTTCTCCGTCCTTCTTGAGCACCGCTGTAGTAGAAGAGGAGAGGAAAAAAAATAAACCCGATGACTGAATAAAATAAATGTAAAAATGCACAGATAAGAATAATATCTATTTTCCCTCTTGAAAGTCTGAAATGCTACCAAAATATGTGCTGTGTATACCCATTGTTTCATTTTATTGACAGTAAACTAAAAAGTTTTCACTTGCTTGTGCTAAGAGAGTAAATAAGAACTGTTTATAATGATTCCCTGTAAGATAGCATGCTGAGATGAAAGACCAATGCTTCAACTACAAAAACACAACTCATTATCTTGGTGCTAGAGGATATGATTTGTTGGCTACCAAAAGTATGCAGAAATTTAACAAAAGTGTTTTCCCTATGATTTCACCTGTCCAAGAATTAACTTTTTTTTTCAAAGGTCAAAGTGCTGGATGAGAGAGTAGTTCATGCTACCAATAAAGGGTCCACCAGAATTCTTATCCTGATAAGGGGAAGCATAAACTCTCCTTCCTGATGATCTTCTTTCAGATTCCTGCCCCTTTCTGGGACATATTTGTATCTTTTTACTTCCTGTTGAAAATAGTACCACTTTAAATAAATCAAGATTGTCGTTCGTATATATTTGCACCTCTCTACTCTGAATTCTTAATGTTCAGATGCCCCCCCCCCCCCCCCCNCTGAATTCTTAATGTTCAGATGCCCCCCCCCCCGATTCATTCATTCATTCATTCATTCATTCATTCATTCATTCATTTAGATTTTTTTTAAGGCCATCCAACTCTGCAGTGACTCTGGTCACAGGCTAAAAACAAGACCATAGAATATCAAAAGGATAATTATGCTGTCCAGTCTCACTTGTTTTGTAAGGTATGTGCTATATAAACTTGAACATTTGATAAATTAATAAAAGTTACAGTGGCAGGAATAAATATTCTCCATAAACACGCCAAACATAATCCAATCCAGACAGATACACTTCCCAAGTTACCTAAGAATCAGGTGCTCATTTAATGGATAGTAGTGTTGGGCATATAGCTCAAATTGCTCATTCAACTGCATTCTTGATCTGCAGTAGGTTCTGGTTAGTTTTTCAAGGGTAGCTTCATATATTGTAGCAGTCCATATACAAAATGATTAAAGTAAAGTAAGTATGAGTTTTATGTCCCTTCATGAGAAAGGACACCTGGTACAGTTAGTTATTCAATTGGCAGAGAAGATACATCTGTCCAAATTTGCTCTTTGAGTGGGATCTGTGATTCTAAGAAGACTATCAAATTGCATGTTCCTTCTGGGGAAGCACAGCTCTGTTCAGAAGCAAGAATGGACAATTCCCAGCACCAGAAGAGCCAAGAACCTATAGCTGGTCTTCTCAGGATTAAGGCTAAACATGTTCATCTTTCCAGATTCAGCAAGCTCTAGGCACTAGGACAAGAATTTGACAGCATCACTTGATTGAACAGGGGTCAAGCTACAGAACTGAGTATCATCTGCATGCAGATGATGCCTAAACCGATGTTGATAGATGTCCTCACTCCAGGATTTCCTGCAAATGCTAAACTGAAGGAACCTAGAGCCTTGGAGCTTTGTGGCACCCCATAGAGGCTTTGGGCTTAACTTTTCACAGCTTATTGTCTGACTGGAATCAGCCATGAAGAAAGGAGGACAACCATGGTAGTACTCTGCTTCCCACTCCCAAAACTTATATTCAGTCCAAGATTAATCTTCCTGGTAATTTATAGAATGATACAAATTAGTCATTTTCGATCAGTTTCCATAATCACACAAATGACATAAATTGACATTATTTGTTGCATTTGTGTAATAGTGTCATTGTCATAATTGACATAAATTGATGTAAATGATGTAATTTGTATTGTTTTCATGTCATTACACAAATGATGTACTTGCAACAACATACATTTGTTTTCAGTGGATGTTCATGAATAACAAACAATCCATTAACTGAGATTTTATTGGATCCAGTAATATCTAACTATGATAAGGTCAGGCTTATTGTTTGGCATACTCTTTGAATATGATATTAATGAAATAATATTCTTTTTGGAAATTTAATATAGATCATATTTCTGCAGATAAACCAATCATCCAACATTTTCTCAATTAATGGAAAGATAAATAACAGTTTCATTCTGATTATTTTTAAGATAACTTTAAATTATGAAGGTCTAATCTACCTTCATTTAAAAATAGGCAAGCAACATGTTACTGCTTCACAGTTTTACAAAGAAAATGACACCAAGTTCTTATGTAATTGTTCTCTTGATCTGTATTTTACTTATTTGTTCGGAATGTAATGAATATCATGAAAAACTATTTATTTACACATAACTTTGTAAACAAAGGTTCCATTTCAATGAGACAATGTATCTCTCTCTTTTATTTTTTTTGCCCTCATAAACCATGTGGGGACAGTGAAATTATTTCTGTTGTGTTTGAAAATTATCTGGGCTTGGAGTTCCATACTTCTAGGATAAGGGAAGAAAAGTAAACAACAAAATTTAAAAGTAAACAACATGCATACTTGAGAAGAAGGATATTAATTTTTTTTTTCATTTTTAGAGTTAGAAATTTAGCCACATAGAAACTGGTGTCTGACAATGAGAATTCACCCCAGTTGTGGATGCAAAGTTTCTATGAAGATAAATAGGGCCAAACAAATAAAAACAGACTATTTAAACTAAGTATAGGCAGAATAATCATATTCAAGAACAGTCAAAACTGGAGAGTCACATATTGACCCCTTTAACAACTGCCATGACTTATGAACATAATTCTGGGCTCAGCTATGATCATAATAAGTCAAGGACTACTTGTAATAAGAATTGTCATTATAACAGCATCACATATGAGTTTCTTCTATATTAATTCATTTACAAAAACAGAGCTACCTTAAAAATGTATTCATGTGTTAATAGATGATATGTCAAAAAGGCAACTTTGGCCCTTAAACCATGATCTCAATCTTTCCCGAAGATTAATAAATCACCTTATAACTTGAACAAATTACATTTTCTAGTTTGGAATTAGAATATAATCTCAAAATAGTATGAGTCAATGCCAATAGGAAAGGAGATTATGAATTTATTTTTATTTAAAGTATGGCAAATACATGGACTTATGGTGGTTCAAATGTTAATCTTCTGTCCACCCAGCCATTCAAGGACAGGGTGGTCTATGTTGAAAAAAATCAGATATTGGGCTGGTGTAAGGTCTTGATGGACATTCAGACACAATGTGGTAGATATTTTGTCAAGGAGCACCACAGTCACACTGAGGGGTAGAGACAAAACCATACATCGAGTCTTAGCAGACCTGATGTTGGGTACAGATTCTCTTCAGAACAGATTCTCATCTGTACAGCTGGTGAGGGAGGTCAAAACCTAGCACCTTTTGTGTAGGATCATCTATGTAACTGCCTGTATCTGGGCATTCAGCAGTCCATTGGGCTTTCCACTGTGTGTTGATGTCAAAGTTGTTAGACAGCTAAAGTTGTCCTTCTTTAGTTGTTCAATGAGTGCCAGAAAGGGCTTCCTGGATTTAAGCCTGCCAATTAATAGATGAGGAAAATCAGCATGCACAGGAGGAAATGGGTTTCTCATAATTTTGTTGTACTCCTTCACTAAGACTTCCTGCCTTCGTAGGGCAGGTGGTGCAATGTAACTCAAGATGGAGAGCCAGCAAGTAGGGGTAGATATTATGCAACAGGAGATTATGAAATAAAGTGGCAAAGGACTATGACTATGATACATATTTAATAAATGCCTAGTGAATGTTAAGGAAGCACACAAATAGGGAACAAAGCATAATAAAACCAGCACTTCTAAAAAAGAAAAAAGAAATATTAACAAATTGCTTTGTTAATAATCATCATTCTTCTGCCAATGTCATACCCCTGGTGGAGTCTGACTCTGAGGAAGAGGAGGAGCAGCCAACAGGGAGTGGGAGTGTGGCTTCAGAAGTGGTGGAGGAGGTTGGGGAAGGGCAGAGGCCGGCTGAGCAATCAGAGGACAATCCAGGCCCATCCCCTATCCATCCTAGGTCATGCAGGGAGGAGAGGATGAGGGAAAAACGAGGTCTACTCAAGAGGAGATTACCATGATCCTCCTCATGGCTTGCAGGTGGGAGCTATGGATATAAGTTTCCAACTGCGCAGTTAGAATTGCTGAAGTCAATTAGTGTACACCTTGAAAGAAGCTTATCTTTTCTGGCGTTCTTCCCATGGACTTTTCTCGGTTATTTTCCTGGAGTTTATAATTAGTTGTCTCGGCTTGCTTCAGAACTCTCATCAATGCGGTTTGTTTTGGTTTTCTGTTTGCCTTCTTAATTACTTTTGTGACTTTAAACTGTGCCAAATAAAACAGTGAAGTTAAGTTGAAGGCTTTACCAGACTTTAATAAATGTTTTGGGTTATTGTGAGAGACTATGGGTCATCACACCAACCTAGCAGTTCAAAAGCATGTAAAAATGCAAGTAGAAAAAGAGGGACCACATTGGTGGGAAGGTAACAGCGTTCTGTGGGCCTTCAGTGTTTAGGCATGCTGGCCACATCACCATGGAGACATCTTCAGACAGCACTTACTCTTCGGCTTTGTAACAGAGATGAGCACCACCCCCTAGAGCCAAAAACGACTAGCACATATATGCGAGGTGAACCTTTACCTTTTAATCATCATCATACTTGTTTTACTTCTTTTTAAAGGAAAAATAAACATTAAAAATCAAAATATTGTTTTACATCATATGAGTGGCAAAGCATATACTTTTTGTTGAAAAAGCGCATCTCAAACGGTACAGATACTACTTTTTTTGAGAAAGAAAAAAGATTTCCACTGCCACCAGGGAAAAGTTGTGTCCTTTTTTAATCTTGGTGACATCTGCTATGACTGTCTTTCTTGAAGTTGGTCCACAATTATAAAGCTGGCAGAACAGAGAGATTTCATTTAGTAGTTAAATTAGTGAGAGAAAAAAAGATAACGTCTTGTCATAATACATTAGAAATTGGGAATGATCCATTTATTTTGAAGTGTTGAATAACCCGGAGTCTGATTGTATAAATAACTGTAGTCAAGCTACAAGAATGAACCAGTTTATCTTTCAAATGAACATATTGTACACAAATATATGAAATGTTGTGGTGACAAGGTTTGACCTAAAACAAAACCCATGAAAATATGTTCATTTTTTCAACTGCAGACTGTTGAGATTGTAAGTCTTTCTGTTAGTCACAGTTTTTTCCTCATGACCATATGTTTGTCAATTCTGGCAGTAGAATGGAGAAAAAAAGAAGTAAATAAAAACTAAAGCTTAAAAGACACAAAAAAGGAATCCTGCTTTCCAAAGGTTTTACCTTCGAATAGTCTGTATAGCCTTGACAAAGATTGAAAAAAAATGCTATTATAAAAGTGAAAGAAAAACCTCACATTGCTACAGATATACTTTTCATTAGGATACATTGTTTTCCTCTGTATGTTGTTAATGATCCTTGTAATGTGTTTTTGCTAAAGCATATCACTTACAAGAACACCTTACAAGGTTCCAAAGAATTATTTTCAGGAAAAATTGATTCCATTTCAGCAGAGGCAAGTAAGCTTTGGGATCCCATGGAAATCTCTAGGATATTGTGAAGATATTGTGATAGATTTTGCCCATTTACCAGGAAAGGCCATTTGAGGAATGCCATGGTAATTATTAGACAGATAACTGGCAAGTCAATCCTGATTTCTTCTCTAAGATGCTCTTGATTATCCTGGCTTATCTTTACCTTCTTTGAAGCTATAAAGAGGCATATCTTTGAACAAAACTGTAGGTTGCAGTTATACAATCATATTTCTTTTCTGGGAATGTCTATAGCATGGGTGTCAAACTCAAGATCATGGGCCACATCTAGCCCATGGGTGGCTTAGATCTGGTCCATGGGCCTGCCCTGGAAACAGCAAAGTACCAGCCTGTGGTGCCTCTGCCAGCGAAAATGGAGCTTGAGAGAGCCATGTGCAGTCTGCCTGGCTCCATTTTCAGATGCAACAGCCTCCTGCAGCCCTCTGCCCAGGAAAATTTTGTTTTTGCAGGCAGAGGGCTGCAAGAGGCCATCACGGCCAAAAATGGAGCTGGCCCATGGCCTCTGTGAGCTCCATTTTCACTGGCAGAAGGCTGCAGGAGGCCAAAAACAAAGCCTCAATGAGTGTCGTCGAGCTGGCCACACTCACCCTTGCCACGCTTCCAGCCCCCATGAGGTCAAACACAACCCTCAATGTGGCCCTCAGTGAAATCAAGTTTGACATCCCTGATCTATAGGTTCTCTGTAAAGCCAAAGGAAATATGCTTAGTTTTTTTTAAAAATGATGCTAGAAACAGATATTTTATTGCAAAATGCTTCCCATCTTTTAAAACAATTTAGGTAGGAGAGGGTAGAAGATAGGTGCATAGTTAGAAATAGCACATGGTATACCAGTGCTTGGTCCGTAACTGAGACAATAATCATTTCTGCGAAGAGACAGTTTTCTTGGCATCTGCAAATGGTTCCATGGAGTAAGTGGAAAAGGCTTTTTGTCTGCCTACTATTATGCTGAACTGAAATAATTAGGAGGTGAAATTGATGGTAAGAGATTAAAAAGTAGCCCAAAAAGCTTTTTCATTGACACATTGGCAGCTTAAAAGTAAATCCAGTTGCAAATAAAAAAGAAAGGCAGGATAAAATGTAATAAATAGTTATGCTTATGCCAGGTACATCGATCTGTTGGAAAATTCAATTAGTGACTGATAGTTGTGATACCTCCAATGGAATTTTATCAGATTGGTTAGGAGCTGGCTCCATATTTGTTTACAAATAGAAATTCCATCTGGAATTAGCCTTTGAGATGAAACAATGGATAAGAGCATGGCTATCATTAACTATTAATCCAAGAGATAGTAAGCTAATCAATGCTGGTTTTGTTTTCTGCTGGTGGCTTACCCATTAGACCGTCTGCCTGACTAGAGTAAGAAGAGAGTGGTAGACTGCATGGATTCGAGCAAGGTATTCTTAATTTTTTATGCGAATATGCCTTCTGCTGAACATACCTTCTGGTGAACATATCAAACTTAAGCCATCTTAGTAGGAGTCCATTTTGTTTTGAAAACAAACAAAAGATACAATTCTGTTATTATTTCTATAGAACAATATCTTTGTTTAATGTGGGTACTAAAATATTAACTTCAACTTTAGCCAGGAGGCTACAGGATGTAATACCATCTATAATTCACCCATCTCCATGTGGATGTATGAAAAAGAAATAGACAGGTGTCTGACAATATCTGCCTAGTGGTTTATGTGATTGATGTCAGAATATCAAATAACCAGTGGTTCTAATTCCATTGAACAATGAAAAGCTCTTTGATATGAAGAGTGTTCTAAGAATATGGGTTCCCATTGTGTTTTTGTTCATTGGATTATTCTGCTACCTTCCTCCAGTAGCTAGAATAGATTTGTTTCTAAGTTTAGCAAGTTATAGCATGGCACCAGACAAAAATGTGCCTTCCCTCTTTTAATCTTCTGTTTGGTTCTTGAACTATTTTTTCTTTCTCTAGAAGATTTGGATAGTTCAGGATCTGTTTAGTATTAGAGAAGATCATGGCCAGGAACATCATAGTTATCCTCTCTGATGTTCTACTTTATCTTTCACTTACTATTCCTCAGATGATTTTGCAATCTTGAAAACAAGACATGAATGACTACCCTCTGAAGAAAATGGTAAATGTCTCACCAATGTGCATCTGTTACACATTGTTCTGATGCTATCTATTCTTCTCCCTTAAGACCAAGTGTGTTATATTCAGAGCATCTGCCGTCCTTAAAACTTCAAAAAGTGACAGCACCAAAGTCACTCATGAACCTGCTGCATTCCACTTGCCAGATCCGGCTGCACTTTTTATTGAAAATTTGGTGACACCAAGCCATATAAAAGGGACTTATCTGGGTTAAGACATATAAAACAATATACTAATCAAATATAATGATTTGTAAATGATTCCAAGCTAGCTATTAAATAAACGCATCTAACACACTGCAAGGTGTGTTAGGAAGGTGTGTTGCAGCTTGTAAGGAAGCTGCTGCCAATCATGTGCCAATTTTAAGACAGGGAGTGACTGGGGGTCATCTCTGTGCTGAAGCCTCTTAGTTCCACTCCTTTTTCCTTACAATTGTTGCCTCCTCACCATCTGTCTGTCAGGATTCTGGCAGCAACAGAAATTGAGAGACAGATGTTATCTTGGCCTTTACTGGTCCAAGGAAAATGGCACCCAGGTAAGATTTCTGTTAGGTCTTTTTTTGCCTGACTATCTTGGATTGCTATTTTTCACTTTTGAAATTGATATTACAATTGATTTAAAGAAATCATGCTTTTCAATGAATGCAGGCTGTTAAGATTTTATTTTCCTAGGTAGGGGAGTCACTGAGCCTTATTGTTGGTTGTGTGGGTTGCTCAGCAACTTTTCTTGTGTTTCTTCTTTGATTGGATGTATTCCCTCACTTTTTAACCTTCATTAGTTGCCTAAAGTTCCACTTAGAGAAAAGGGTAATCATATATATCTAATAAATAAGTACATTTTTCTTAGAAAGAGGCTAACTCAAAGTGCTGCAAGGGCAAAGTTTATATTGAAACCAAGCTTTAAACATTTCCTGCAGGTTCTTCAAAGAACGTTGGTCCATTCCTGGATACGTTTTTGAGCATATTCAGATGGACATACATTTTCCTTATTTCTTCACCCTTCCTCTTTATGATGATTCTGCCATAGCAAAGCAAGTGTTGCATAGTGTTTAATATATTGGACTAGAAATTGGAAGATCCAAGTTGACATCGCTCCCCATTGATGGAAATTCACGAAGCAATTTTGTGCCAATCACTGTTTCTCAGCCAAACAGATCTTATTGTTGTTAGGAAAAATGGAGGAAGTATTTGTCACCTTGAATTCCCAAGGAAAAAAACATAAGCTGGGTATCTAAGAAACAAAATGGAAAGACTTACCTTCAGCTAGAAAAACAAGAAAGAATTATGTTTGTGCTTAACAATTTGAACAAAATTCTGACATTTTGTCATGTTTCAGAAGCTGCAACCTCATTATCCAGCAAAATATTTTCCATATTTTGAATGGAATATTATCTCCTTTTAGCTGATGCTGAAAAAAAAAATGTAGCCATTATTTTGTCTTTCCCACTTCCTGAGCTTATCCTCACTCTTCCATTCATAACAAAATATTGTACTTTCTAATTTTTGATCAGTTATTTATTTATATCTGCTCTGGGGATATAAAAATGATGAAAGGTATGATTTTTTTAAACATTGTGTTTCAGAACCATGTCAACAGAAGTGCATTGAGATAACAATCTATCTTCTCATAGGCACTAATTAAAAAAGCAATAAAATTGAAAAGTGTTTGTTTTCACTTTTGTATGTGTCAGCATTAAATGGCTTGTTTTCATTTAAAAAGCTTGACAGTTAATAATAAATATGTTTACATATTTCGTAAAATACAAATAAGCGCTTAGAATCCCATGTCCTTTCAGTCTGAATCCTGAAACCAAGTGAGGTTAAAATGAAATTTTAAACAAGGACTTTCTTTTCTTTCTTTTCTATTATTTCCCTTTCTTTTCCTCTTTTTTGCAATGAAGGTTAAGAAAATGTGGGAGACAGTGTGTATACATTTGAGCATGCATATGTGTGTGTGTATGAATGGACAGGTAGAGACTTTGAGAGTAAAAAAAGAAATTATATGAACATAATTGCTTATTGCACATCATTAAAAGTCCAACAAAATCAGGAGATTTTGGGATTCAATTTGCAGGTAAGCTACAAAAGAGTGTTCTAGCTGCGCTTCATTATTGCTGCAGAAAAGGTTGCCAAAGCTGTCTGTCTGGCTGATTTATTTGTTTGTTTTAATTTATTAGCCACCCAACTCCAAGGGAGTCTAGTTAGTTCATGGTCTGTCACCAGCATGAACACATTTAAACAAATTCCTAGAGCTTTAAGGCTTTCTGTTCAATTCCCACAACAGCAGTGGCTGAAGGCCAAAAGTTAGGATGATAATATATAATGTTCATGTCCTTCTTGTTGTCTTGCAGTTGGCCATAGTGAAATAGGATCAGTTAGGTAACTCTTTTATCTCATTCACATTACATTGGCTTTGGCATTGGCATCCTTCAGTCTCAAAAGACTATGGTATTGTGCTATGAAAAGAGCTCCTAAAACAGCATCTAGTATGGTTAAAAAGGCCAATTCAAGAGTGGCAATCCCTTCCACACGGAGGACATATACAGTCTGTCCCCTGTCCAGCCCCCAGATTTCACTGCCTCTTTGCCTCAGCCTGCTGGATGAGTGTCTCTTCGAATTGGAGGCGGCCATGCTGTGCCTTTAGCCTCCAAGCTCAACGATCAAAGGTCAACGTTTCCCAGCTATTAATGTCCATTCCCAAAGCTTTAGATCCCTCTTGCAAATAACCTTATATTGCAGCTGTGGTCTCCCTCTAGGGCACTTTCCCTGCACTAATTCTCCAAACAGAAGGTCATTCAGAATCCACTCATTAGCCATCCTCACAACATGTCCAAGCCAGCATAGACATACAGTTATTATTAGAAATTGAATTGTATTGCTACAGCAAAATAAAGTGGACAATTGTAGATTTCATACATTCCAGAGAAGCCTCACTTTCTTGCATTTCCTCTCCTCACAGCACTACTGACAGAACAAACAAATATGTTCTCCTTGTATATCTTCCCCCCAAGACCTATTTATTTTTATTTATTTATTAAACAAATGTTGAGTGTATAGCCATCCAATTCAAATTTTGGTGTTCACTATTTGCTACAAAGATGATGCATTCCCCTCTTCCCCTGTGATTGTTCTTGACTGTGCTGTCAAGATTGTAATCATTCTGACTGGTGGGGTCTAGGAGGAAAACCTTCTTTGCCATTGCCCCTGCCCATCTTGACCATCTTGTCCCCTGGGGTGAGGTTGGCCATCCATTCTTCTGGCCTTCTAGAAATGCATTAAGACCTGGATCTGTCATGGGGATTCAAGAGTGATTTGTAAACTGGAGGGTGGGGTGGGGGACTTGTGGCTTGAAGGATTCTGTCCTTTTGTAAAAAAAAATCTTTTTTTGTAAAGGTTTTAAAAATTGTAAACCACTCAGAATGGATTTAATTGTGATTATAATTTAATTATAAAACACTCAAAGAGTGGATCTCAGAGAGTGAGATGGCAGTGTGTACATTTGACTGATAATTAATAAACAAACAAATAACTTGCATTCTCAAGGCATTAGAAGTCCTGTCCTTCTGGGAAAGGATGAAAAAGTTTCTACTCTCATACTTTTGCATATAAATCTTTCCAAATCACACTAGGAATTATTGTAAACAATATTATTGGGAAGGCTGTTGTCAAAAGGTGGAGGAGATAGTGTGCACATATGTAAGTAGGTAATCCACAAAGTACCAAAGCTATTTATCATATATTCCGCTGGCAATAGATGGACAGACAGTGATACTTCAGTACTGGTGAGAAAAACTTACTCTCATCTGATTGTTCCTGGGATTGATATGATGGCTATATTTTGAATGACTTGGTTTTAGAATTTCTTAGTGATAAATCTCTCCCCCCACACACACACACACATAAAAATCTCTCCAGCCACTTCCAAATTGCTCCCTTGTGTGCAATATGGACGAAGGCCTATGATTTGCTTTACACAGCTAGTGCAACTACCTTGGAGAATGTATTTGAACATTCCCAAGTGGTAACCTGTATCTATTGCAAGCATCTTTCATACATAATGAGAATAAATCACTATGGTTTCTCCTATGTAGTCAGCTAATCTGGCAAGCAGTCATTTTTAGAAAGAGAAAGAAGTTTATATTCCAGAATGGATTTGGCTGACATTTCTCATTTACTATAATTTTCACTCTAAAATGAGAAAGAAAAACTAACCGAAAACCTTGTGTAAGGTAATGAATGCTTGACGTTGAAATAAGAAGGCTATTCGTTTCTCCCAACTTCGACCATCCATCTCCTCTACAGTGTTGTAAAATTGAAAAATCAGCTTGCTACATAGTTTTGTTTCATAGCTTTAGTCATCTCAAGCAGAACTCCTTAAGTTTCATTAAAAAATTATACCAGATATCTTTCTTTAAATTATCAGGAATTCTGGCTGATAATGGAAATGTTGAGAAATAGGTGACTCCAACATCATGAATAGCTGTCACATAATATTCATAAAAATAACATTTTCATTTTACCTTCCTTCTTGCCAGATCGATTAACACCAAAATACTTTTGTTGTTAATCTGTTACAGTATAAACATTAGAGTACACCAAGATATTGCTAAACTTGATAGCAGCTGCTGAATTCTCAGTTGACACAACTTATCATGCTGTCAAGTTTTCAGCCAGGGCCATTTCTTCATATGTCACAGTGCGATGCTTACTATGGTTAAAACATTGGCAAGTGGACTTAAAGCACAAATACAAGCTGGCTTCATCTCCAATTGTGGGAGATAGACTGTTTGGCCCTTCCCTTGATCCGCTACTAATTGAAACCCGAAACAAAAAGAAAATTCTACCTTCCCTTTTTCGGAAGTCAGATTTTAGAAACCCTCAGTCCTTTCAGAGGGGATCCTCTCAGCCCTTTTACCAGGGACCCTTTTCTCCCAGATACTGGCGACCCCCATCATTCAGACCAGGGCAGCAGCCAGACAGGTCCGACTTCGGGGATAGGAGCATAAGAGGTGGTCAATCCAAGAGATCCTTTTGAGGAGCAGGAAACAGGTCTTTCCAGCATCCAAGATAACTCCCCGGACCCGACTCCCATTGGCGGATGCCTTAAATTATTCACGGACCAATGGGACTTCTCAACGCCTGGGTCAGAGACATGATCAGATTTGGCCGTGCACTGGAGTTTCAGTCCACTCCCCCAGATTTTTTTTTCATGTCATGCCCTCTCTCCAGAGATCCAGTTAAATGTAATCTTATGGAAACAGCTATCCAACATCTACTGGACATATGAGCCATCCAACCAGTATCTACCAACCAACAAGGATGGGGTTTCTATTCACATCTTTTTGTTGTTCCCAAAAGTTCAGGGGGGTGAAGAGCAATATTAGATCTGAAATGTGTCAACTGTTTCTTAGTATATCGCAAGTTTAAAATGCACACTCTGCAATCTATCTTACTTGGTATCAGAAAAGGTGATGTCCTTACATCTATAGATCTGATGGAGGTATACCTACGTATTACTATTCGGCCTTCCCACTATAAATTTCTGAGATTCTGTTATAATAACCACCGTTTCAAATATATGGCCCTTCGTTTTGTACTAGCTTCTGCCCCCAGGACCTTCACAAAGGTTCTCGCAGCTCTAGCTGCTCATCTCCATGATATCCCTGTATGACTCCAGTGTTACCTTGATGACATTTTAATTTTGTCATCTTCCAATCATCAAGCAGTCAGAGATACTCAGAACACATTACAATTCCTACAACAACACGGGTCCTCAATAAATTTGAAAAAGAGTCAGTTAACACCCAAAATTAATTTGGCGTTTCACAGGGCACAAGAGCTGATAATTCCTAACTTTTGTCCCAGGCCATCTCTAGGGTTGGAACTACAATGGCATCGGCTTGATGTGAGGTGAGCACTGTGAATATATATTCACCGCACAGCAACTTTCAGAAAAACGGAAGCTTTATTTGTGTCATTTCAGCTAAACACTCAGGGATACAAGGTCTCTTCTTCCACAATAGGCTGTTGGTTACGGGCTGCGATAGCGAAGACGTATCAGACTCAATCACTACAGGTGCCCAGGAGCATAACAGCTCATTCAACAAGGAGCGCAGCAAAATCGGCAGCATGGGCCATGCAGGCACCAAAAACTGATATTTGTTGAACCGCAACCTGGGCCTCTCCATCACCCTTCATTAGGCATTATAAAATAGGTGTGTTTGCATCCACTGAGGCCTCCTTTGGCAGATGAGTTGTACAATGGATCCACGGGGACCAGGAGGGAATTTCAAGCCAGATGGAGTCCCTCCCATAGGACAGGCCAAGCTTTGGTATGTCCCGCTACTAGATCCTCTGAACAGCTCATAGGAGAAAGGGCGTTGGTACTTACCTGATATGCCCATTCTCTTTGAGCTGTGAAGACCATCCAGCCCCACCACTTTTTTCTGTCTGGTGGGGTCCCGTTTTGGCCAATGAATTGTTAAGGCGTTGAGGGCAAGTGGTATTTATTCTCTTGTCTTTGCCAAAGCTGGGCAACGCTGGGGAGGAGTCCCGTGGAGGAGGAGGAGCGTTCCCAAAATTAAGCCTAGCCTAGACGTGCAGAGACTGAGGCACCTCCCACTACTGGATGCTCTTCACAGCTCAAAGAGAACAGGCGTATCAGGTAAGTACCAATGCCCTATTGCTTGCAACCCATATCATTGTTTTACAACAGAAGTATTTCTAAACTGTAGTTATACTACAAGGATGAGCAAGTGAATATAGAAGGCACAATGAGGATGAAGTTTTTTATTTGTTTTAAAACCTTATGTGCAATCTTTCAGAATTATGTTTTCTCAGGATGGTTTCTAAAATATTGACATAAATTTAGAAAACCCCAGAATAATTTGAATAAACAATGACATAATGATTGAAATACAGCATGTGACAATATGTAAACCATAGAGTAATAAAACTGTGAAAACTATTCTAAAACATTTCTTTAATTAAAATGTATGGGAATGCAAACATGCACTAAGAGGCAGGGGTGGGATTCAACTGGTGTTACCACCAGTTCAATGGCTACTTTTTGCTATATTTTCCTGGGGAATATATTCCAGAATCAGAGACGTATCACTGAGAAGCCTAGGCAGGTCATCATTTGCTGCTGCTTAGTGTGGGAGACCATCAGGACCAGATCCATAGAGATGTTATTATTATATTTAAATATAGGCAAAGGTGTTCCTAAGCAATAAAGCAATAAATAAATAATTAGCCTTTATAGGCTAATTAATATCAGTACCTTAAACTGAGTCTGGAAACAAACTGAGACTCAGAATAGGTCATATCAAATCTCATTGATGGACAAATTGAAATTGGACAGAAAAAGTTACCTTCTGAGGTGGCCATCCAGGAATGAACACAGCTGCAAACATGTTCCATTCATACTTAACATGGTCAGAAGTATATCATAGTCAGTGCTATTGAAAAATATTAAATGGTACAAGAGAATTAACAGGGGATATACAATTTGTTTTTCTTCCAGATATGTTGATCATTATAGAACTTATAAACCCCAAGTGAAATAGATACAGAAAATCTATTTTATATTGTTAGCTAACATAAATTTATGCACTTGTCCAGAATGGAATATTGGCCTATTCTTAGATTTTTTTTGAACCCAGTAATGTCTTAATAGGGGGAATGATGTCATTATATTTTTTGTTGAGGTTGGCACCACTCTTCCTCAGGTGGAGTTCTGAACCAAGGTTTGTTCTGTATTAGAAATAATAGATAGCCAATAGATAGCCAAGGTTTGTTCTGTATTAGAAATAATAATAGCCACAAAAATAAAGGTCAAACAGAGAGAAAGCCATCCAGAAGAAAATGTCTAGCTAACATCAAGGTTCTGTGTGATCTTCCACCAGGCTGGATCCTAGAAGACTTTGAATCAGCCTGGCTGAACAAGTGAAAGGATGCATTGGCAGAGGATAAAATTTTCACTTCTATCACCATCCCAAAATATTCTCTATAGGAGCTCTGTCAAGCATTTGGCCAGATTCAAAATGAATTTTATTTCACTGCGTGAAACCTACAATAAATGATACTTTTCTGCAGTATATAAATATGGTATACTGCAGTGTGTTAAATGTAAGAAGTTATTCCACAGTTTGAAATGACTGATTTTAACCATACTCATTCACTATAAGAAATAGGAAAGCAGTTTGTCAAAACTGTTGTTTTCATTTCCCATAAAAGAAGTTGAAAAAGAAGATGATGAATTTCATGGTTACTCATCTTTGTAATGTTAAATCAGGACCAATTTGATAAAGAGATAAGACCATCTGTCTTGAAACTTCAAGGGGATTCAAATGTAGATACTTAAAACGTTTCTTTTTGTTCTGTCTGTATGCCTTATTTTGTCTTCACATACTGTTCATTTTATTATGGCTCAGGGTCTCAAAAACTAGAATTGGTCAAACTTCTGTAGAGTTTGCTAAACTGTGATTCTGCGTAAAAGGCTCATTATCACTTTTTCTCTATATTGCTCCCATTGAAAGCTCTATTCAGATAAAATAGGTGAAAATGACATAGGAAAACTTAAGACAAACCCATTTATCTTGTAATCATGATTCTACGCAGTGCACAGAACAGATGTGTCCACATTATGGCTTCTATTGTTTATTCTATTTTGGGGCCAGAACTATCATGCTTATTTAGAAGGGTGTACTTTTCTAACTTATTTCTCAAGTACATCACAGTTAAAATGTACACATTATGTTTGCCTGCGATGTCTTTCTGTCCGTCACATTTAGAAACTACCCAAGGGGTGTACAGATAAAATGTTAAAACAAAAAACACAATTTAAAATCTAAACATTTAAAATAGAAGCAAGATTTGTTAAAATTCAACATTAACAGTTAATTAAAAGGTGCTGGGGGATGGCTTTAGGGTACTAGACAGCCCCATGCTGCATGTTCTTCTGTGGGTCCCAAGTGAGATGACAGAGCCAAGTCTTTAGATAATTTTCAAAAGACCAAGAGACTGGGGTTGCAACTCACCTCTGGAAAGGAAATGTTCCAAGGGAAAGGGGCAACAGCAGAGAATATATCCACATATTCATTTGTTTGTAGCATTATTATGTTACAGTTCAGTGGTTAGAGTGCAGTACTGCAGGCTAAATCACTGCTCATTACAGGATTTGATCCTGACTGGCTCAAGGTTGACTCAGCCTTTCATCCTTCTGAGGTCAATTAAATGAGATCCAGATTGTAGGGGACAATATGCTGACTCTGTAAACCACTTAGAGAGGGCTATAGAAAGCACTGTGAAGTGGTATATAAGTCTAAATGCTATTGCTATTTTTCCCAAACTTTAACTAAAAAGGATATGCTGCAATATGAAAAAATATTGAAAAACCAGTCAAATTTTATTGCAACCCATTAAATATAATTCAGTACATATTGTATTGTATACTTATCAGCCCTTGTCTAGTTATAGATAATATTATATCTAGTTTGCACTTAAGAGAATAGGGAAAGCTAAATAAAGTTATATTTGTAGTAGTAAAGATACAGTAAAGGCAGGTATACTAATGCATAGTAAAGGCATAGTAAAGGTATAGTAAAGGAAGGATACAAACAAACATACAGTAATAATATAAAACTTCATATCTGATCTCACTCCAATATTTGTTAGAACAAATACAGTCATTCTTTGGCTATAAATGATGTCAATGTGACATAGTTGGTTTAATTCAATGAATCAAGTTTATCATTATTAACTGAAAATTGGTTCTAGCAATAGAATATAGTCATTATAGCATTAATTTATTTGCATTATCATTTGTATTATACTTAATGAATATATACTTTCTCAGGTTGTAATCCTGATAATATAAGAAGTCCTTGATTTAAGACTATTCATTTACCGGACATTAAAGGGGACTTATCACAGATCTTTGCATTTATGAACAATGCAGCATTCTTGGGGATACATAATTGCAATTAGGCTCTTGGCAACTAACCAGCATTTATGACAGCTGCAGTATTTTGTAGTCATGTAATTGCCATTTGCTACCCTCCCCATCCAGCTTCTGACAAGAAAATCAAACTAACAGGGAAAGTCAGTCACATTCATATGATGCTTTGTTAAATGTCCATGGTGATTTGTTTACCATGCCCCCTCCCAAAAAGTTGTAAGGATGAGGTTATATGCTAGATCACTTAACAACTATCCCTCTTAATGATGGTTTTCCTGGTCCCAGTTGTGATTGTAAATGAAGAACTACCTATAATCCTACATTTTCCAAGAAACAATTTTACAGAATTTTACAGTAGCTTTCTATGGGTTAGATTGAAAATTGTAGAACAGACATTTTCAAGACCCAAATGTATGGATAAACAGAGACTTGGAATAAGGTATGCTCAGTACAAAAGAATCTTGTACACTTTTTTTCTGATTCCAAAAGTTTGTGATAAGATAGGTTTTTCCTGATGTCTTATTTTCCCTTGAAATCATATTATTAGTGTATGGATGACCTAACTTTGCGAGGAAATAAATCATATTATTTTTCTGGACTGTGCAAGTATGACAAGCAAAAGATTTTTCACTTAGGATTATACTCTCAGCTGGGAAATAACATGAAGTATTGGCTGCACTGAAACATACTTTTTCCTTTTAGTAGTTGTGATAAAGAAACCTCATCGTTCTACTGAAATTTTAAATGAGACAACAATTTCCTTACAACTGTGGTAAATTAATTTCTAGGCAAGCCATTTCCTTGCTTTTTTTAAAATAAAAGGTTCTGTTTTTAAAATTATCAGTATGGATGTTTGAAAAATGTCTTGAGCATATTGAAAACACTGAAAATATGAAAAACATCTTTGAAAACAATAAAAAACCCCCAACCACCCTGAAACACATATCACAATATTCCAACATGATGAGTTTTATTCTTCCCTCAATCTAACGTTGATACCCACAGATACAATATTCTCAAAGAAATACATTTTCTTAAGAAAAATATTTTGTGCAATTTATTACATATTTTAGGGCAGGGGTCACCAACCTTTTGGACCTCAGGGACCAGCAAACTCATAATTTTAAATCCCAGGGACCACTAACCGGTTCTGTGGGCATGGCCTAATTTGTGGGTGTGGCTTGGTGGTCATGTGACTGGCTAGACATGGCTTGTATGTAAATATTATAAATATTTGTATAAATATTAGTTTTTTTATAAAAAAAAAGAGCAACTTTTACCCAAAATCATGAGTTGCTCACAGAATCACGGAATCATTCAGTGATCTATCTATCTGCTATCAGCTGCCTGAGCTGTCACATAAAATTTGCTTGCTGTGAGTCTGCACTGAATAATAGAACCTTCAGTCCTAAGGGAGGTTTGGCTGTGCTTAAAAGCAGAGCCGAAGATCTAAAGACAAGCTAGAAAGCAAGAAATCCTACCATTTCTTGTTTCCTAGCTGATCTAAATCTCCCAGCACAGCAGAACAGGTGATGGTCAGAAAAATAGCAATTTAGCAGGCAAGTTTGCCAGGTAAGGAGTGAGTGAGCGGGGAGGGTTCCAGTGGGACATGTGGGAGACGCAGCCTTGTGTTTCTGCACAGCCTGGATTAATTGCTTTGGGGGGTACTCTGGGGGTGAGATTTCTCTGTGGCCCACCAAAATTTTCTTGCAGCCCCCCAGTGGGCCATGGCCCACTGATTGCCATCTGCTGTTTTATGGAATTTTCATTTCTTTCCAAGAACCAAAATATTTATTTGGCCCATGGTTGAAATCTTAAGCAGAAATACAAGATATTTCAAAAACATTGTATCTTTTTATTGCATTCAGCACACTGGACATGTATACATATATACGTGCATCCAAATATAGATATATGAATGTCACATGTACATTAGTAAAAACAAAAATGCCTTAATTTGGACATAACTATTCAGCTATCTTGACACAGTATGGAAATAATAGGCTATTGTTTTTTTTTTCAGGGTGTTTTTCAACTTGCCAGTTTAATTTTCAGCACTGCCAAAGCACCAGGATAGAAACCAGGAGACTGAGTTCTTAACATCCCATAGACATGAAAAACAGCTTGATGGACTTTGGGCCAGTTACTCTCTCTTAGCCCAAATCACATCACAGGGTTGTTGTTGGGAAGTAGAAGCAGCATAAGATATGTTTGCTGCCTTGAGTTATTTATAAAAATAATAAAGATAGGGTATAATTTAAGAAATAAACCAAGTGCAATTATTGTGCTGGGTTGATAGACCAGGATGTGTGGAATGGGCTAGGCCCTTATCTATTTCTTAGTGGCACTCCATCACAGAAGAAGACATGTTGTAGCTCTTCAGATGAGGATGTGGGAAAAATTGGCATTTGTTCTCTATGATGAAGAGTCCCTAAAAGATCCTGGGAACACCAAGGAGAGAGAAATATTTTGTAATTAACTATCCTGTTAATCTTTTTCTCACAGGCCAGCCAAATAACACTTATTAGTTGTTTGCCCTATGATAGTTGGTTCAGGAGTTCTGAAGCATTGTCCAATTGTGTATCTAAGCTTGCAAATATTAATTTAAACACAAATTAATTTTTAGTACTTTGAATGTTAACCCATGAGACTGCAGAAGTTCTCAAGAGATATTTGACTCCAGAGAAGGGATGGATATATGAAATATAGATCCAGAGTAACTGCACCCTAGTAGCTAAAAAGGTTTTTTCAGAAATTGGAATAGCTCTTGTTTCTTGAGTTTGCCAGTCTTTCATGGTTCGACATCTTTCTACTATTTTATTTTAATTTATATCAAATTTATATGGCTGCCCATCTCACACAAGGTGACTCATCTGACAGGAAGAAGATACTTAGCAGTTGTCATGCCTGCTGATTGGACCAGGAATCCAAAGGGAAACAGAGCAGAAGCTGAGATATCAGTTACATTTGTGAGGGGAAATTGCAAATGGTAAATGTTGAGAACCAGAAAGGAAGTCCTGCTTTTCCTAACTCTTGAATCTCCTTTGCAAACCTATTGTCTATTTATGCTGATCACACAAAGGGTGGTTGAAAAATATATATTTGTAGATACTATGATTAAATTCCTTATTGTTTAATCAGTTACATAGCAATTCAGAATCTTTGATAACTTTGATATGTTACTAAAATGATTGTTTTTAATAGTTTTAAAAGTCTGACTGACAATGACACCTGGTCTTTTGACTCAGACAGGCTTGTGAAAATTAATAGTCATAGCATGCAAGACAAGAGAAATACATTAGGACAGTGCAAGGTCCCTAGAGATAGTTGAGACTGTTTAGGTATGAATTATTAAGAAAAAGTGGGGATTACTTATTTAAAACTACAATAGTAACCTAAGGCAGTCATTTCAGTGTTCAAATATTAGTATTTAAGTTATCAATTGAATGTGTAAATAAATAGTGACATATATGGATGCTGCAATATATAGCAACCTCACTAGTGAAAACTCCTTTACATGTTATATTTTGTATTTTCCAAGCAGAATGGTATCACCTTTTTATGACAGCAATCATATATGTAAGTCTGATCCCCATAAATAGCAATTTTGATCACACTTTCCTTCTAGAATAGAACAACCATGAAGATCTTACAAAAGATATTCAAATGCCATGAAATATTTCTATAGACAAAGCTCCAAATGGTGTAAACCATAATATTCCCCCTGACATATTCCTGGAAGTGAAAGTGAACTTTAAAGAATCAGGATAGGAAGAATAGCAATCCTTTTGAACTTTGGTGTTGGAGAGTCAAACAAACAAACAAATTCATAATCAAAACATAATCAAATCAACCCAGAGTTCTCATTGGAGGGGCAAATGAACAGGCTAAAATTATCTTGGACATATTATGCAAAGATCTCGCTCTCTAGAACGGGCTCTAGTGCAGGGAAAAGTGGTATGAAAAAGAAAAGGATGACCTGCTGAAGGGTGGATTGACTTGGTTACAGTGGTGGCAATGAGTTCACAGTTAGAAGATCTGAAAGATTGGGCTAGGAGAAAATCTATCTAGTTCTGGGGTGTCAATGTTAAAGCCTGCGGGGTGGATTCTGCTTGTGGGGTGCTTAAATCTGGCCCACAGGGTGGCCTGGAGCTATCAAGGGACTGGCCTGCGGTGTCTCTAGTGACTAAAACAAGCCGTGCGTGCCCCCCGTGCCTTGTTTTTACCTTCCATGTGCTCCTGCCGCACTTTGCGAGCTGGAAATGGACCCAAAATGGGCCCAAAACAGGCTGAAAAACAGGCCCAAAACATGCCAAAAATGGCTAAAAACAGGCCAAAAACAGCCAAAAAATGGGCTGTGCAGTCTGTTTTCATCTGTCAGAGTGCTGCAGGAGGCCATGAAGGGCAAAAAACAAGGCACAGGGGAGCCGCACATGGCCCTCCATGCTTCATTTTGGTTAGTAGGGTGCTGTAGGAGACATCACTGCCTCCCCCGCCACTTCCTCATCACTGGCCCACACAGGAGAACTAAAATGCTGATCTGGCCCTTGAAGAAATCCAGTTTGACATCCCTGATCTAGTTGATTGCGAAGAATCAAAAAAATGATAAGACATAATCAATCCAGCATTTAATATTGGCAATAGATTGATATTTTGATTTGATCAAACAAATATACTGCAATAACGATAACGGTAGCAGCTTTGCCATCAAGATAAAATCAGTAGAAACACATGTGTGACATGAAATGTCACATGATGGCAATGTGATGCTGCAAGTTAGACACCCATGAACTACAATCTCCTGTAGATATTAGGTATAAGCATCTAATCAATGAAATGTTGGCCACCCCTGCCCTAAAAATCTAGGAAATATTCGTGTATTTGATGGCTTTGGGGACCACATACAACTATGAGTGTTAGCATAGGCACTGTAGTTGAGATACATAAAA
Organism: Laticauda laticaudata; assembly: GCA_004320025.1. Taxonomy (NCBI): domain Eukaryota; kingdom Metazoa; phylum Chordata; class Lepidosauria; order Squamata; family Elapidae; genus Laticauda; species Laticauda laticaudata. The sequence continues at coordinate 44,529 of BHFT01000359.1, forward strand.
TTTGCATTCGAACACTTGTGCAAAAATAGGAAAAAGGTTCTTACTCTTAATAATGAGTTCAAAAAATGAAAAAGAGTAAATTAAATTATTTTTTCATATTACAATATGAAAATAAGATGAATTGCCGACAAATGACATTCTGATTTTCTGGAATATAGAAAAAACAGTATTTTTAATGCAATAGGATCTTGGCAATATGTATTTAATTCAGTTAATAAAGCTTACCTTTTATATTGGCAGTTGTGGATTTTTTGTGGTTATTCAATTTATTCAATTTTATAAAATGAAAAAACAAACAAACCACAGGTTAGAATCATTCTATAAGTCCAGCATGGGTTGCAAACTGGTGGCCCGCAGGCTGAATATATGACATGCAGGCCAAGCCCACCCCAGCTCTGCAAAGGCAAAAAATCTTGTGATATGTCACAATATGTCATGTGACATGATTGTGTTTGATACCTATGGTCTAAAGAAACAGCAGTTTTCATGCTTTCTCCAGTTCTCAGGATTTGTCAAAAATGCATGCAATTTTGTCTTTTAACAGGCAGGGCATAAATATAACAGTTTCCTCTACTTTTTGGCTAAAGCTATAAAGATTAATCATAACTATATCAATGTAGAAGAAACAGGCAACTGTGGAAATACTTTTGTTTTTTCAGAGCCTCCTCTTTACAATTCTGGGAATGAAGCCCATGCATCTTAAAGTTACCATGGCTAAAATCATTTTGTGAATACCACATACATTGTTTATATACTGTGTATAAACTAGTTTCATTTTAGTAACATGTCAATTGAAATAGTAAGGAATGGGAATGCAATTTTAAGTCTTTAGGGTAGACCATAAGTCTTTCAAACTATTACAAATACATAGCCCTTGATCTTGTACAGTTCCTTCAGAATTACTAGGAAAAATAAAAATAATTCAGATAATGACAAATGCCTCTCAAGAGATGTTATGTCCATAAAAATGCATAGGAATATTACATTATGCTCCTAAATATAACATTGTAATTCAAGATGATGGGATAGTAGTAATATTTTCCTTCATTTATTTAGAAAAAATACATGTAGCTTATAGTAATTCTTATAAAATAGGTAACATTTCCCTTATAACCATAATTACCATCTCACTTAAATAATTTATATTACTTTTTGTTGTAATGACAAAGCAGTCGAGTTGTTTGATCATGAACAACTGCATTATGATGATGATCTTTATTGGAGTATAGTCTTTGCATTTATATACATTTTTAGTTATCCTCCATCATTGGTTAACTTTGGTTACTGCTTAATTTTCATTACTATTTAGTACAGTAATCTATACAATTAATTATCTCTAGTTAAACATATGTCAACTTCCATTCTCTAATCCTCTGTTATCCATAGATTAGTGACTTTGTTTGCCTGAGTTGTATTTGCTTGGAAACATTCTTTATCTAAGGTTTGCCATCCGAGATTGGAACAATCCTGCAATTACAACTCCACATATCCTCATTTTTTATTTTAAATGGAGGATTCAAAGATTTATAAATGTTTCGCAATTGAAGAGGGTTAAGAGAGGGGGAAGCGGGACGAAACAATGCAAATAAATTTGGAATACATTAAATAAAACAACAGGTTGCAATTAGTACAATAATAATAATTATAGCATAAAAGAAAAACTGTCTGAGCCAAGACCAATCAGGGAACCAGTTGGTTAGCCACTCAAAGGATGAGTAATGAGCATGGATATTATTTTGAATGTATGATTGTAAATTGGCAAGCTCATCCTCAATAGTTTTATTCAAAGAATGAAAATGCACAGCACATCCACGGCATCCAAGTAATGTACACAACTGTCCCTGATGGGCTAAAAGATACACTGCTGTAAGATATCTTGATTTAAGTCTTCTATTTCATGCTGTAAATCACGAATAATAGCAGTGGTAGCAAGTCTGCAGATGAGACCAAAAATAGATTGTCTGTTTTCTTGAGTAATTATGCCAGGATAAGAGCCAAGAGTAAGGACTCCTGTAACGGTCCTGCCAATGTATGGCCAAATATAGAACCAGAAGACAATTGTGTGTCAATAATGACTTCATCATTACATGTAGGCCCCAGAGAGGACCGCCACTGTCAAGTTGATGGGAGCGTACCTATTTGAACAGGTGGACAAGCTGGACAAGCATGGACAATATCCCGGGCTTGAGATAATGAACTTTTAAATTTCATTAAAAATTTAAATCAGAATGACTAGCAACAGGATCAGCAAACAAAGACGCAACATCCTTTTAGGATTCATCTGCCTTCCGATTTCCTTCAATCAAGGCATTAGTAAAGGGAGTATAACTTCGAATGTGTTCTATATACAAAGAATACAAGCGAGTTTCCAAACTATTCTTTAAAGATAAAAACAAGGAGAACAAATTCTTATCCAAAGAGAGAGCACAATAAGAAAAGGGATTGCATAGCGAAATACACATATTGAGTATCAATGATCAAGTTAATAGGTTGGTCATTGAACAATCGTAAAGCCAAAATCACAGCAGCCACAAGCAGCCAGCCACTATTGACTGAAGTCTGCGTACAGAAATGTAGACTACATTAGTGAATCTGCAGACCAACCACACCCCTTGTAGGTATCTACAGGAAAGACGTAAGAGCTCAAGAAATAGGATTCGCACAAAAAGGAAGAAAGCGATTAAAGTAGTAGAACCACTATTCCTTGTAAAGAACCTTGGGAAGAATGCAACAATTTCCCACATATGAGAAAAGCTAGAATGATTCGAAAATCATCATCAAATCCACGTCAACTTGTATAGAAAAGCTATCAATAGATCCTGCCTGTAAAAATAAAACTCGTAAGCCTTCCCAACAACATCCCTCACGAGATAAACAAAGTTAGCAGAAGACTGACAAATAACCACAGAATTGCACCCTTGCGGACACATTCAATAAAGACATCGGGAAGGTGAGGGAAAATAGTGACAGCCAGTGAAGGATATCCGTCCACAATCGACTGCTTAAATATTCAATATTCTGAAGATGTCTGAAGATCATTAAAACAACTATATCTCCTGGTGTGAGCCCTTACAAAGACGAAAGGAGCACATATAACCAGTGTAAGGTAAAGAAGGCCCAATTAAAAGCCCAGTAATTTGCCATTGCTAATGATATTGATTCTGACTGTAATTCAGGAGAATTGGAAGGGAGAAGTGCAACATCTAGTCCTATAATAGGGTAATATCTACCTGAATTTTGTCTGAGGCTATTAACACTCGTTGTGCCCAATATACCTAACTCTTAACCAACTAGGTTCATCAAAACCGCGGTTGCTAGAAATATATCACCATAAATGATAACAAATAGAAGAAATCTATTCCGAAGGGTGAGGCATTACCACAAAAATAGTTGACAAGTAGGGAAAGAAGCATCCCTGAGCCAACACCCAAAGATATCGTTTTGTGGCATGCATTTACTAAAAACTGGAACGTAAACTGCAAATTTCTTGTGCGAGTTGCAAAGATATAAAAAAAGCAGTCTTAAGATCAACTACCAATAATTTAAAAAATAGGAAATTAATAGATTTGAAGCCAATTAAAGGACCCATGGTTGGAATACATTATTAAAATCTTTAAAGTCAGAAGAAACGCCATTTCCCATTTTTTTTTTATATACAAACAACAGGAGTATCAGACATCAGAAGATCATATGAACCAACACCAATTTTGTTGAACCATGTTGTAAAGCGACAAGGTTTGCCCCTGAAAACCATTTCCAGCCGCAAACGGCGAAGAACAGAGCCTATTTAGAGGAAGAACCACAGCAAGAACAGAATGCTAAGAAGAGAAAGATATCACGCCCCAATATCAGAGAATAATTCTAAAAGTATGGTGTGAGAAAAAAGACTGTTCAGCAGATTAAAACATAATTCTGGAACACCTGACGACAAGCAGCTGAAGAACATTCCTATTCCCACAATGAATAAATGTTGTTTGGCCATGACTGCCACGTCAAGAGAGAGACAAATACACGGCTCCAGTACCATAAACCTTGAAATGATTTTATAAGGAGAGTGTAACAAAGAGAGAGAGTTCAGTTAGAAGATAAGATAAAGAAGTTGATCCAAATCCTGCATCCCATATACTATACAGGAGATGAATTCATATGACAGAAGAAGCAACTGAAGCAACAGAAAATTACATGAAGAACTGAGAAGATTCGACCCAAATCTGAAATCCTGAGAACCACAAACCAGGATACATTAACCAATAGATCAACCAGATACATGAATCAATAGATTCATGAATCAGGATCTATACTCCGGACAAAACAATCACCCCTAGGTCAGAAAGAAGAGGGCAAAATTAAGCCAACTAATCCCGAAGAAGAGGACCTTTTAATTTGAGATGGAACTATTTAACTTCCATGGAAATTAAACTCATTCCTCTTGAGTGATAAATCGATCCCAGCACACCGCGCTGTGGCTGTTAGGAATGAAAAGACTGCTGAGTGAATTATTGAAAGCATGCTGGATTCTGGGGTGCCACCCCATGACAAGTTTCCTGACAACCAAACCAAACATATTGCCCATGAAATCCTTTTAACAAAAGGGCACTTCTAGAAGGAAATCCTGAGGCAACAGAAGGTGTAATGACAGTCTCTGAAAGTCAGCGTCTATTAACCTAGAACAGTGACAACTGTCACTGTCCTTTCTGAAAAGCAGCTGCAACATATGCATTGATCATTGTGATCCAATATCTGCGGCAGACTCACAGCATATCTGCCAAAGTGAGATGAGCAGTAACCTTACGCGTAAAAGCTCTTTACAATCTACATTAGTGTTTTCAATGCTAACTGGCGAAGAAATCACCAAGAGCTTCCTATGACAAACTGTTCTATTGCTTTGGACAAGCCGCAAAAAGTCAGCATAAGCCATGGCATTCGTCGACATTTTGAAAAATTGCTCTAGGTTCTCCAGCTTGGGACCTTACAAAAGCACGAAAGCACATACAAGAAACATAGTTAGCGAGCTGAGGAGAACAACTGAATAGGAATGTAGCACAATGGTCCCAGAACCAAATAGCTGCTCAACTAATATGCGTCTTCCTCCGAGCAGCACTGAGCATTCCTCATATATTCACTTCCCCAAATCACATATTGCAATGGATTAAAATCATGCGAAAATAGTTTGTCTCCAATCTTCAGAGATTGTATAACCATTTTTTTTATTCCTCTACAAGTCCTCTGTGAAACTACCACTAATCAAGTCGTAACTGCCTGTTAAAACTCCTTAGATCGATACGCAGACCCTCCCATTCTGCTATTTGCAACCAAGCTGTGTCGCCTGAACAGAACGAATTGTAGCTGACAAACAACAAAATCTTCAAGTCTGTTCTGAGACAGAGCACCCTTTTTACAAGTCTCCACCATTTCTGCCAAAAGAAGACGAACAAAGAGTCAGGAGCTTTCCCTGTATCGCAGGAGCAGGGATTGAAGACATCATATCAGATAAGAAGGGGACCAAATAAGCATTAAGTATAGACGTGAAGGTGAGGTTAAAAGAGAAAGTTCATTGTGCCAAATTTTCCAATGGCATCCTACAGAAATGCCACACATGCAACACTTCTATTTTGCTCGATGTCATATGCAATTTGTCCCCAATATTCCAAATCAGCTTAATTTTAAAGACCCTTTCGCTACAAGGCACGAGGCTGCAATCCTCCTGGACCACTGAGAGATTTCTCGGACTACGTATTATTTTTCTGCAACAAATCAGCCTAACATGCCAGCTTCTGTCCTCAGAAAGCAAAAGACCCTGAACACTTACAGAAACCAATAAGGTAAGCACACAAAGGGTGAAGGTGCACCAAATCGCTTGCCAGACGAAGTAAGAGTCCCTGTTCCAGGGCACTTGTGGTACAAGATAGGCATCGATTGTTTATCATGATACAACTGAAATATCGGATCTTTATGAGTAATCTTGCATTTATCTACATTTCTAGTTACCTCCATCAGTGTTAAACTTGGTTACAGTTAACTTCATACGCGGTTAGTACACGGAAATCCCATACAATAATATCGTAGTAAAGTCAACATAGGTCTAACTTCCCTCTCTAATCTCCTTTATCCATAGATTAGTGACTTTGTTTGCCTGAGTTGTATTTGCTTGGAAACATTCTTTATCTGAGGTTTGCCATGTGAGATTGGAACATTCCTGCAATTACAACTTTTTAATAGAAAAATCCACTGCTAAGCAAATAAACTCAGTGATGACTTCAATATGTTATCGCTGAAAATAGTTTAGGCCTTGTGGCAACTGGGCTGCAAACTGGTGCACAGATTGATTGATGGCCAAACTGAAAAGATCTGCATGGGCTTCCAACTGCCTGCAAATATAGTCTCTGTGTGGACTTTAGAATCTGACTAGTTGAAGAATTGCTTCACCTGCTATGAACCTGCCTAGTTAGGGCAGCAGGGCATGCTGTTTTGAAGATCCCATCATGGTCTGACGCTTCTCTATTTAAATATATAGTATAACTCTGTTTGGCTCCCAAAATATGGAATTTTCTGCCCCTGAGGGCATACCTGAACTTTGGAAAATAATAAAGGCATATCTCTGCTGCCAAGTTTTTAATTGTTAATTGATTTTAATGATCCTGATTTCAATGCTAAAGATTCTACTAGTGTGTTGTATATTCCATAGAAAGGCAGGATATAAACTGAACAGTGGAAACAGGAATAATGACAGCAACTGTAACTTGGCAATGTTTGAATATAGCAATATGTTGATTGTCATAATTGGTCTCTTCCCAAGATTTTTTTTTCAGTCAGGCTGTTTCAGAAAGTTTCCCCACCTATTTATTTATGAATATAATATCCATTGGGCTTATTTTTTTGCTTTTCTTCAGGAGGGTGACTTTTATAGCTCATCTCCAATTTTATCTTCACAGCAACCTTGTAGGTTATGTTGGATTGAGAAAGTGACTAATTCAAAGTTATCCAAAGAGTTCCAAGACTGAGATATGGACTTGCTTCTCAGTCTCTGCAGCCCAACATCTTAACTATTATACTATGCTGTTTGTATATGGTATGATTATTTACTTTTAATCCTGAAAAAATTCCCCATTTTTTTAAAAAATGAACATACTCATATTGGGTTAACCCCACAATTAGCCCTGATTACTTGGTAAAATCAATTATACATGTAAATCATGACTAATTTATGCTCCACTGATTTAAGCTGGATAAATTCCCTACTCTTTTTTTTCTGTGTGCAGCTACTTTGTGTTAGTTTTGTATGTATCCTTTAGGATTCATGAATCACCCTTTTTTCAATGGTAAATATTTATTTCTTATCATAATCCGCTGTTGAGTTCAAAGATCTTTTTTATGATGCAGATTGGTTAGTGGTACTAGGACAAAGTCTTTTTTAGTTTTCCCTCACAGAAGTAAGCAATTTGAATTATAAGTTTCATAAGAGGCATGCATAACTGCACCTTCATGCCTCTTGTCCCTGTCCTATTGTCCCCATTTTATTTGTACCTATTTCTTGTGTTGTTACTCATGTTTATACTGATACCTATTATGTTGTAAGCAATTGACAAGTAAAATAAAATAAATAAAATAATAAAAGTGGCTTTGGAAGACCTTACAGATCATTGAGTCAATGAGGGGCATTTCTGCCTCCGTGAAGTAGCCATTGTTAGCCTGTATAAAAATAAAGTCCACCAGCCAAAATAGGTAGGACCAGTCAAGATAATCGAAGATTTAAAAAAACAGTTACTTGAAATCAGCAGCAGAAAAACATTTTCAGACAATGCCCCAATTCTTATCTTTCATAAAGGGTTGCTACCCTGCTTGGGGATGGGGCAAATAGATGTGTGTCCTTATGGGGTTTATTTAAATATATAGTTTTACCAAGGATTCTAACTTTTGCATGCAAGTGTAATACTGGAACAAAAACTGTGACAGCCCAGCTGTGTGTATTTCATACATTGTCTCCCTGGAAACCCTTTGTCTGCATATTACAAACACTTGCTGCTTTATCCTCTGAACATTGGCTGACAGAAAGAAATGTTTATCTTGTTTTATCTGAAACTGGGCATGAACTAGAGGTATAACTCTACAGTCTCATTTTAACTACAGCTAAGTCTTCAACTTAACCATTTGTTTAGTGATCAAAGGTACATCATTTTAAAAAGCAACTTATGGCCATTTTTTCCACACTTAACTGCCATTACAGCATCTCCATGGTCACATGAACAAAAACTAGGCATGTATTTATGCTGGTTGCCCTGTCTTGGGGTCATATGATCATTTGTAATTGTCTAAGCCAGCTTCCCATAAGTGAAATCAATTGGGAGGGGAAGCCAGATTTGTTTAAAATTAACTTGTGATTTACTTAACTGCAGTGATTCACTGCGACAAAAAAGATAACAAAATGAAGCACAACTGCCTCATTTAACTGCTTGCATTTAACTTCCTTGCTTAGCAACAAAAACTTTGGGCTCAGTTATGGGTAAAAGTCAAGGACTACATGTGTGGAATGCTTCAGCTAGTTTGTTTTTTTAGATTTATCCCATCTTTTGTTCAGTAGCTCAGCATGGTATACATATTACTATTTACAACCTTAGATTTTTAATGAACTTACTGATACCTTTAATTTATTCTGATATTTTTAGATGCCAGATAGGACAAATATATTCACTCAGATTGTAACAGTATATTTTATAACTTGCTGAAAATAGAAAGTATAATCTTATAAACTTTGTAAAATATTGTAATATGTAGAAAATATTTTGGGTATTGTAGTTATTGCTATACTTACATCAATTGGTGTATATATCATTTTTTTTTGTTTGATTCCATGAATATGTAATCTCAAAACTTTTTATAAAATGTAAAATGAGAGTTACATTTCAAAATCAAATCCCACAGTTTTATTTATCTAAATATTTCAGAGTGACTTTATAAAAACTATATGTTCCATTTCATGCACAGCTACTCTTTCTCCACAATAATTTCTGGTTTTTTTTAAAGTTACTAAAATTAGATGATATTGTAATTGAAAATGAATGATGCAGTTTATGGTCAATGTAATAAAAATTTGTGTATAAATTAAATTTCTAGAGTTCGAAATGTTATTTCTAATTNTATTGTAATTGAAAATGAATGATGCAGTTTATGGTCAATGTAATAAAAATTTGTGTATAAATTAAATTTCTAGAGTTCGAAATGTTATTTCTAATTAGTTCTCCTTCCCATTTTATTTCTTAATTTGTGGTTAGAAATCAGATTGTAAATGTATATTAATGTTGTAATTCTTAAAAATAAATAAGATAAAAATGAGGGGAATTCTTACTTTTTCTTAAGAATAATTATGGTAACAGGTAAACCAGTGCATTATTTTAGAAGAGTTTTCAATGTATTCATTTTATTTCTGATTTTAGTTCAATTGTGAGATTTGGAAAAATTGCAAGTCACTTTTGTTGTGTTTCAAGTAATTTAAATAATTAGGTGTAGAAAATATGTGGTGAAGGAAAATGACAGATAAAAGAAACAATTCAGTATTGCTTCAATAAGTTAGAATGCTGTGCCAAAATCTTAATACCTTAAATGCATAATTACAAAAGCTTTTCCTTGAAAAGTAGAGTTTAGAAAGTGTTTTCCAGATGTTTGGATAAAATGGAATGAAATCACTGTAAATTTTTCTTCAACTAAAGAAAGAACCAATTCACACATTATAATTGTTTCCTGGTTCCAATGGTTGGTGATTGGCCAGAATAGAAAAATGTGTGAACTGACAAATGATATAGGAACTTCACATGTGTGAATGATTGATAATAGCAGATTTTTACATAAACTTGGAGAGTGTTAAAGCTTAGATTCCTCATGGATTTTATAAACACATTCAGTTTTCTTTGCCATTCATTATATAAAAGCTGTTCTAGAATGCTTTTTTTTTGGCACAATCCTAGATTTTATGAAAGACTCCCATCCAAAATTCATCCAGGCTGGATCCTGTTTAGTTTTGTAGTCTAAATAAGTTTAGCTAGGTTTGCCATCTAGTGAAACTTGCATATATTTAGGTTTTTGCTCTAACCGCTGAGGTAAGTAGGTAGGTAGATTTAAAGCACAAAAATAAACTTTGAGCAGAGTTCATAATAGTGTAGGAAGTTAGCACCCACCCCTCCCCTAGAAAAATGAAATATACTGGGAAATATTAAAAAGGCAGAATATTTCCCCTAAAAGGGGTAGAAACTCAGAAGCAGAAAACACAACACGGAGAGGGATAAACTCAGCCCCGCCCTCACATTTGCTAATGGGTCATTAAGGCCTAGACCAGAGTACTCTATATAATAAAGACCTCTACCCATCTCACCACCTGGCCTGGGAAGATTGTATCAGCCATCACTCAGGACCATGTGGTTCAGACAAAACCTACAAAGTTAGTTAAAACCCATGCCCCTGGGAGTCTGACAGCCAATGGGATACATTTTTTTGCACAGGAATAGGAAACACTAAGGTGGAGGCCAGCAGAGAGTATATAAGGGTCTCAGCATCTTGGCCTCCCTTTTCTCTTTTCCTTCACCTTGGAGCATGTGATCATCCTTCTTTGGAGCTTCAAGTCATGTGGTCCTGTCCACTATTAAACCATCTTTCCAAATAGCCTCCATGTTTCCAGTGTCTTTTTCCCCACTTGGAACTGAACCCAGAAGGATAATTCTTCCAACAATAGAAAATAAAATATAATTTGTACAAAATATAAGCTCCACACAAGCAATTTGATTATTTAAAAATAATTGGTTTACAATTATGAGTGATTTTAATGATATATATGATTTGTCCCTACAAACATGATATGCTTTCCAAAGAAAGTGACTTATTAAAATATAAATAGAATTTTAATCCTTAGACATAGAGTACCTACAAACTTATATCATGAGGGTTTTAATTTAATAATTCTAGGAATACTAGAAATTAATAGTTAAAATAATTCTACCAGGGCAAAATCCATGGACAAGGTATTCTATGAGTCTCTTACAATGTAATCCTGTATGTACTGGCAATTGTAAATTAATGGATAGTCTTAATAACAATTTGAGGATTATAATTCATAGATCATTGAAAATAATCCATTATTTATGAATTTTGGTGGCACTTGTCTTATAAAGACAAAATATGTTAAATTAGAGTGGTTTTGTTACTGTATATGCATGGAAAATTTACATACATGTTTTAATGATTGAAAGTTATGTAGTGGATGTTATATAGTTGTCTATATATGTGTGTGTATAACATTCATATATATAAAATAATGGCTATAAGACATCTCAGCTGTGCATGAGAACTAATCATAGGATAAAAGAACATTACTATCAGCTCAATTTATCCTCTTGCCTTACTTTGGAAGTGTGTAAGCTAATCAAAGATTAGGAACAATCTCTTGATCCTCTCCAAGATAATAATTGTATTAATGGGGGTAGAGTGTTCAGGGTTTCTTTCTTATATGAATGATTGTCTGAATAGGCATTCTGATTTATTACTCTGTGATAGGTTTTTAACAAAATAGGTTTTATTCCTCCTGTTAAAAAAGGATAGCAAATGTCAAAATAGCTTTTAATGCTATAGTTACTCAGCATCAACACTCATTCTGCTTTTTGCTAGTGTTACAGCACTATAAAATTTGATTTATGAACAATATTGTATCCAGTAACTTCGTTTCCTGTCACATAAAGCATTTAGCACATGAATGAGTTACAAAATCATTCTAAGAAACAAACTGTTGATTGTATACTGAAAAACAAATCAAAAATAATTAAACATTTGGTGCTTTGCTCTCTCAAAATCATGTTGGGAAATTATGTGTGTGTTTCAGTTGAAAAGAAAACATCTCCAGAATTAATGATATTCTTATCATACCGGACTGGTACCATTTGTACTATTTTTGGTTTGGATCACTCAGCATTTAACATAGCATATATTATGCAAAGTGCTAGATATTTGATAGGAAAAAGACTTCAAGGTCAGGCTAAAATATCTGTGTTTTAAAACTATATATTTTGATACCAATTTATGTGACTTCATAATTTAGTTATGAAGTCCTTCAGGTTTAGAACAACTTCAGAACCACTTGAACTTGGAAAGTACAAAATAGCAAGAGTTTCCTCAATATTCAAATTCACTCCATTCTGGTTGTATCTGTGTGAAATTGTAATCCCACATTGTTGAGAGTACTGTGTATAGGTGACTGAACTGTAAAGTTTGATGGTTTCTCCAGGAAAAAGCCAGAATCTAAAGCCATTGTTTGCTCTTGGCTTCTAATTCAAAAGAAAGATAACAACATGACCTAGTTTGGAATACAGATAATCCTTGATTACAATGGTTCATTTAGTCATAACTTTAAAGTTATGATGGCACTGAAAAAAGTGACTCATGACTATTTTTCACACTTATGACCATTGCAGCGTACTTATGGTCACTTGATCAAGCTTCAGATGCTTGAAAACTGGCTCACATTTATCCTGGGGAACTGTTGCCATATCCTGGGGTCAAGTGATCAGCTGTTGCAATCTTCTGACAAGCAAAGTCAATGGGGAATCCAGATTCACTTAACAATCATGCTACTTATTTAAAAAATGCAATGATTCACTCAACAATTGTGGCAAGAAAATCATAAAATGGGGCAAACTTGCTTAACAAATGTTTTACTTAGCAACATAAATTTTGGTCTCAACTGGTTGTAATTCGAGGACTATGTGTATGACAATTTCTAAATCAAAAGTGCATGGTCTGATACTTTTCTGTTTGAGGAAGGAACAGGAAAGTTTATAAAATTATGCAGCTCAAAATGGTTTGGGAAAATTTGGAAAATACTAGTGTTACTGTTCTTGTCAATACAGCCATCAACTCTTGGTTCATTTACAGTTATGAATCTCAAGTGTTCAGTATGAGTTGGAACACCTTTAGTGTTAACTTTTGTTCGTTTTATTTGATATGTGAAAAATGTGCCTTGGTTTAGCATAGGAGGGGAATAAATTACATATAACACTGCTTTCTTGTCATCCTTACCATGTTACTAGTGCGGACAGCTTCCAAAAATATGATCCTGTAACTGAGCTCCACCATATCCCAAGACTCATATGGTTATATATCCTGCCAAAGCCACAGTGTCATGGGCTACTGGTAAGAACTGTGAGATGGAACCACATCAGCACCTAATCATTCAAATGTGAGGCTTGACTGCAACAACATTTTTAGAAATTACCCTGTTGTAATAATATAACATGTTGCAGATGTTACAAAGAGATCCCAAAGATTGAAATGTAGAGGAAAATGGAAATTTTCTCAATAAAAGTGATCTCAAAATAGCTGCTGTCCTAGATTTCAGTGCTTGAAGTGTTCCCCAACTGCTTTCTTCCACGCAGATGGTATGGAATATTGCAATTCCTGATGTTATCACCAACAAACTAGAATGTTAGAGATACATACTGTTGAATATCAGACAAAAGCCATGAAATATGAGAATAAACAACTCTTTTACATTATCGAAGACCAATCAAAAGCAAAAGGAAATGTATCAGGGGATCTGACCTGTTTGTTAAGTATGATTGTTTACTGCTCAGAGTCACTTATTTGCAAAGGGTGGTCATATAAATTGAATAAATAATTTTTTAAACCTGGGGGTCATAAATAGTAGAACTAGGCTTGCCTGGATAATTGGCTGTCACTAAGCAGCTGCTTTAGAAGGGAAATTCTAGCCTATCTTAGCTATCTCACTGTGAGGACATAAATGAGGACATAAACATGCTTCATTATTGACTATGCTTGAAACATCTGATATCTGCCAAGGGGTTTTAAGACTGATTACTAGTAGCTGTTGGTAATTACATTTGCCAGCAGCTTCGCACCTGCCAATGGGATTTGGGCCAGATTAAGGGTTTATATCAATGATTTGTTCCAAAGAATGGGCTGTGCTGCTTTTAGCCTTTGTAAAAAGTTCAGAGGCGAAGAAATCATATCTACTTCACAGATGAAGGAACAGTAAGAGTAATAACAAAGTATTTACAGTGCTATTTTTTTTCTTGCCCTATCCATAGAACCTGGATAGTATCACAGGCTCTTTTACCCAAATCAGTAGGCTCCGAAACCAACACAATATACAACATAACACAAGCACAGGTCCCTATGTAACAAACCCAACCAAGTATTCAAGGCCTAGCACTGCCTGCTCACCACTCCACTCTTTCCCACTTCTACTGCAATTCTGTCCCAACTAATCAGCTACAACTTTTTATGAGTCCTATTGCAGGAGAACAGCATCTCTTTCTAACTGTGTTAGGCTGCTTCAATAATCCACACACCAATATTACCACACAATTGCTTCTCTGCTTAGTTTTTATAGCCAACAATTGCTGAGCTGGCTAGGGAGAGCCTTACAGACAGGGCAACAGCAGCACTGGTGCTGGCCATTTTGTCCTCTCACAGATAGTAATAGCAAAATAATAGTACAGGTAGTCCTCAACTTACAGTCATAATTGAACCCAAAATTTCTGTTGCCAAGCGAGACATTTTTACTTGAGTTTTGCCCGCCAATCTTATGACTTCTCCTATGAGCTGTTCAGAGCATCCAGTAGTGGGAGGTGCTTCAGTCTCCGCATTCATAGGCT
>BHFT01000360.1:0-20602 GCA_004320025.1 Laticauda laticaudata
GCGGATAACAACGGATGGAACATTTTGCTCGTCCGTTGTGTCCTTTTTACTAACATTTTGCATCCATTGGGCAGTGTAACAGGGCCTTACCAACCGGTTCTGTGGGTGTGGCCTAATTTGTGGGTGTGGCTTGATGGTCATGTGACTGGATGGGCGTGGGTTATATGTAAATATTGTGAATATTTATGTAAATATTTAATTTTTTATTTAAAAAAGAACAACTTTTATCCAAAATCAGGAAAAGCAGGCAGGCAGATTGAGTTGCTCACAGAATCACAGATTCACTTAGAAATCTATCTATCTACAATCTGTTACCTGAATCTGTCACAAAAAATTTGCTTGTAAGCAAATTCACAAAAAAACTCACAACGCACCATGTAAATATTGATTTTTTTTTAATTAAAAAAAAAGCAACTTTCCCCAAAATCAGGCAAAGCAACCAGGGAGATTGAGTTGCTCACAGAATCACAAATTCACTTAGAGATCTGTCTATTTGCAATCTGTTGCCTGAGTCTGCACTGAAAAATAGAAGCTTCAGTCCAAAGGAAGGTTCAGCTCTGCTTTTAGATTAGCTAAAAAGCAAGAAATTCAATGATTTCCTACTTTCTAGCTCATCTAAATCTCCCAGCACAGCAGAACAACTGATGGTCAGGGGGAAGGAAAAATAGCAACTTAGCAGGCAAGTTTGATGGCGTGCATGTCAGTTAAGGAGTGGGTGGAAAGGGGAGGCCAACCAGTGGTGCAATGTGCTGGTTCTCTGAACTGGGCAGAATCATAACAACCAGTTCTATAGAACCGGTCTGACCAGGTAGAATCCCACCCCTGCATATGATACTTTATATTGTATCATTTATATCATATATCATGAGCCATGTGGCACAGTGGAATGTAGTATGGCAGGCTAATTCTGCTGACTGCCAGAAGTTAGATTCTCATTGGCTCAAGGTTGATTCATCTTTCCATCCTTCCAACGTCAGTAAAAATAAAGAGCCATATTGTTGGGAACAATATGCTGACTCTGCAAACTGCTTAGAGAGAGCTGTAAAGCATTATAAGGTAGTACATAAGTCTAAGTGCTATTGCTATATGTGTATTATATGTTACATTGTGTAATATATAAAAAGTATTACAGCCATGAAAACAATGGTGTTTTTTTTTAATCAGTTTCTCTTTTCCTCACTAGAATAACCCTGTGAGGTGAGTTCGGCTGAGAGATGCGACTAGCCCAAGGTTACCCAGTTGACTTTCATGCCTAAGGCAAGACTTTATTCATGATCTTCTGGTTTCTAGCTTTGTGCTTTAACCAATAGTATAGAAATTATGAAAACAGAAGCAGAGTCTCCTTAGTCAACTTGATTGACTACTCATTCTTCTAATAAGCCCGTGATGGTATGTGTGCCACAGGTGGCATGCAGAGCAATTTGTGCGGGCACGTGAGCCCCAGACAAACCTATCTCACTACGCATGCACATGTCTCCCGGCTGATTTTGGGCCTATTTGAGGCCTTTTTTGGCCTGCCAGAGGCATGAGGGAAGCCGCTGCAGCTTTTGCAGGCCGAAAAATAGGCCTGTTTCATCACTTCTGGAAATACCAGAAGTGATGAAACAGGCCTAATTTTTGGCCTGCAAAGGCTTACAGGCTTCCTCAAGCCTCTGGCAGGCCAAGAAAGGCCTCAAACACACCAAAAATCAGCTGAGAGGTGCAGTGCAGGTAAGGGGGTGATGGGGGGAAAGGAATCACATGCGCAGGTGGCAGGGGGGCATGCACAATGCCTTCTGGGTGTTGTCACATGAGTGCAAGCACGCAAGTGTGCACACAATTTTTGACACAGGAGCCCAAAATGGTTAGCCACCACTGTAATAAGCAGTCTAATGATTGGTTTTGATTTGATGGCAACTTCTGGAATGGGCAACTCATACCATGTAATTCCTGAACCTCTGATTTCTATTTGCCAGAATCTTTTCCAATAATATCAACTAATGGATATCAACAGCAGAGCTTCTTACCATTGATTTCTGGCAATAAATAAAATTAACCATTCCTCAAAAAAGGGTCATAAAAATTCAGCCATGTTCACTTATATGTTGTTGTGACATCATTATCATTATCATCATCATGTTTTAATCTGGAAGGAAGAGTAAAGCAAAGACTTTGATCTTAGAAGTGAAATTGTACTATCTGAACCATAATGTATCATTGCTTTCCCTAGAATACAGGAAAAAGAATTATTACCATTTTTCCAGTATAGTAAGTCAGATTGTATTTCTATTTAATTTACAGTAATTACTTCTAAATCAGTGTTCATAAATTAGCATGTGCATATCTTAAACAAATTATATTTTGTTCTTTGGAGAGACAGTACATTGTTTACTTGGCTACTAGATTAGCTGATGTTTGCAGATACGATTTAACACATAAGAGAGAATTTTATCACTGATGTCTTCAACTTTGCCTTGAATTAGTTATAGAATTTAATTTTCTGTTGAATAATGGATTAAAATAGTATACTTTAGGTGGCTTTTGAATGTCAACAGAAACCATCTTTACCAATCCTTGGTGGCACATTTTGAAATTCACAATATGTGAATACTATAACAGTCATCTGAGGAGAAGCAACTATTATTTGCAGGTCTCTCTGAGAATATAATGCATGTAGTTCAGAATTGGACTGCAGAGTGTTTGGTGCTCTCTAGGCTTGGCTGTTTATAAACATTTGGAACACAACCTTGAGATTTTGTCCTCTAGCTGCAACTTTCTGCAAATTACATTTTTAAAAATGGACTCATAAATGTATGCAGAAATTGAATCTTTGAGTGACCAAAGAAGAGATATTCATTGGTTCCCATCCTAAGTGCTTATTTTGTCTTCTAAAGCTTTATACCATTCATATTTTAACTAAGACAGACTACTGAATAGTTATCACAGGACTTACACAGGGAACTAAAAATACATAGCAGTACACTTAAGTACTGTATTGTTATATACAATAGTATAAGTCATATTTGAAAAGAAGGACTATTTCTGAGTTTTTACTCTGCCCTCAGGAGAGAAAATATCTAAATAATCAGCCAAGCATTTCAATTTATAAATGCAAACATTTCAACAAGATACTTAAGTTTGTTACATCTGTGTTTGTGTTTGTTACTTCATGTGTTTGGTACTTGTTTCTCAACTGAATACCCTTCAGTGCTTTCCACTCAATTTGCTTTTGAAAAAAGTTAAAACCTTGCCAGCAAAAAATGGATTCCTCTATAGTGTTACCATCTATATTGGTTCTGCACAAAAGGAGAGATTTAAAACTAATGAAAAATAAAATAAATAAAATAATAAAAATAAAGTAAAATAGCCAGTTTGTAAAAATTATTCCTCAGGAGTCGATATGGAAATCATTCAATTGAATGCTACCAACACTAAAACGTAATCCTCCACTCCCACTTCAGACAGGAAGGTTCCCTGTTACTATAGTCAATAGGCTGGAGAACATTTGAGTGAGAAAAATAGACAAATTAAAACACAAAGCAATAGTCCAACTTCAAGGTTTAACAGAGTTAGAACCCATCAGAAGCTTTCTTGAAAATGCAAATTTTTGTTTCCCATTTAGAATAAAACCATGCATTTGGAATGGATTAGGAATAGATTTGAAATAGACCTCTCAGAATACATGTGCTTTGTTTCATGTTTAGAATACTCAGTCATTGAGCACTAAAATGTTTCAAGGTTATATAACCTTTTCAACAACCCTTGTAACAAGCACCCATAATTAAAAGTAATAAATCTCTTTCCAGTAAGTCTTGCTTCAATAATTCTCCCAGATCATTTCACATTTAGCTTTTTTTTTTAAAAAAATGTATTTTTAATGCTATTTCTGTCTCTCTTATTACTCCCAGGGTCATTATTCTCAATTATTAGCTTATACACATATAACAATTGTGAGTTTTGCAATCTGCTTTTTATTACAATTTTGGCTTATTCTCATTCATAGAATTAAATGATTAGGAAATAATTGATAAACTCATGATATTTATTCAGAATCTTTCTAAATTATGAGACAGAGAAAGGCAACACCTTCTAGTACCATTATTTCAAGTACAATGGGTTATAAAATTATTTTCCAATGTGGTTGAAGATTAATTATATTTATTTGCTGATGCTTAAACTAAGCAACTCTGAGGGTAGATGGCGAAAGACAGGTTGAAGGGCTATAAAATTTGCACAACAAAAACAATGCTTTGTAAGTTGGATTCCAGAAATTACTCTTGCAGTTCAGTTTCACCTAGGAGATTAAGAACATAGCCCCTAATATTGTCTGTATATTTGGAGATAATTTCATAAACATTCTTCAAATTTTCAGAACAAACTGAGAGTTGTCTTGGTGTTCTTCTTCTTTAGCATCTATCCTGCATATTCTAAATTAAGTGCTGACACACAAATGTCACTTAGACAGTGAGAACAATTAATCAGTGGCATTGCTAACCTCCAGAAGTTGGGTATTCTAACACTGGAGGGTTTAAGAAGAGATTGGACAACCATTTGTTTGAAATGGTGTAGGATTTTTATGCCTGAGCAGGGGGTTGGACTAGAAGATCTCCAAGGTCCCTTCCAACTCTGTTAAGGCTATTTTGGCAAAATAAATTAAGAAGCCTAGCTATCCTTCCTTGACTGACTGGTTTTTACAAGAACTAATGAATCTGATCATTATGGCTTTGAGCTGTCCCCAGCTAAAGTAAAACAGGATAAGTTAGTGGGAAGCAACAGCTTTTAGTAACAAGCAAATAAAGGTCTGATAAAAATTGTGCAATGGTTCAGATATTTGCCTAGGTTTATAGAACATGAACTTTAGAAAAATATAGATAACATACTGTGAACTTCTAGGACATTCAATAACTGTCATATTTTCAATCTGTTGCTGCTAATGGAATATCTGAAAGTTATTTAGGACTCCTTGCTGTTGGCACTGTTGTAACCTAATGATTTCAAATTGTCAAAATTTGCCTTCAAAGGCATGCAAGATAAACTCTTCGTTTCCCCCAAATGCATATATCTTTTTATTTGTATTTGCCAACTGCTTCATTTATAACTGCATTTTTTGCCATCTCCTCATTTCTATTATTTAAATTTCAGTATAAAATGAAAGTTTGTCTTTTTATTTCCACAGGGCATTATGGAGCTGGATTTATCTCTATAAGTGAAAGCTATTTGCAGTGCCCTTCAAGACTGATCAGAAGAACTGGTATCCTTTCCATGTCACTGAAGATGGCCTTGGCCTATTAACCATTTGCTTTTTTGTTTGTGTTTTGTCCAGTCAGTCTCTCCCTAATTTCATCTGCATCATTTGAACATCTGCAGCTGGCACTTGAGAGAAGGGAGGAAGGCAGGGGAAAATTCAGTGCTTGTTACTGGCTCCCTGGATTCAGCTAAGAAACTACAAGAGTGTTTGTTGTCTTCCAGCCGAACTGTATTTTAAAGGAAATCCAATGTGAGTGGTGATGTCCCTGCAGGGAGCATTTTCAAAGGAGCATGCCTGAAAATTATTTTCCTTTTGAGGGCAGATAAAGGGGGAAATGATGTGAAAGAAAAAGGCATTATTATTATTATTGCATCCAAAGCACCAATGAATTTCCTTTGGTGAGCTATAAGGATATGAAAGGTGCCTTTTGGCAGCTTTTCCCCTAATATAAGAGCATCAGGATCATATTCTAAGAACAGGATTTCAAAGAATTACTTGCAAGATAGCATGTAAGCCTAGGGTCTTCAAACTTGACAGCTTTAAGACTTGTGGACTTCAACTCCCAGAATTCCTACTAATTCCTACTAATACATGATTAATTCCAGTCATGTTAGCTCAGGAATTCTAGGAATTGAATCCACAAGTTGCCAAGTCTGGCAGGTGATATTTCTAGAGTAAGAGGAAATTGGACATTGTGTGCAGTAGACGAAGCAGCATTTGAGTTTCAGGAACCAGAAGATCCACAGTCATGGAGAAAACTGAGAAGACATCTGAAGCACCTGAAACCAGAGAAGGAATCTGAAATTGCAAAATTCATGTGGCTCAGGTGGAATATCATACGGAAATAGCTGGAATTCTGGGCAAGAATAAATGATGAACAGTGACATTTTATTATTTAGTGGTCCCTTTCTTGGTATGCCCAAGTTATAACTATCAAAGTCCTCTACTTTCAAAGGACTTTTGATTACTATCAAAGTCCTCTACTTTTTCCTTTCTTTCCATATGCTATTGTTTGATCATACACATTTGATTTTTAAAAGAATCAGTGCAATAAATAAATAATGGAGCTGCAATTCTATAGATATTTATCTTGGACTAAGCATCATTAACCTCAACTGGATTGAGAATAAAACAATGCTATACTCATTTACTTCACATAAAGTCACATAGAAATCCATAGAGTTTACCTATATTTGGTAAATATAAACCCATTGGTTTCATTGTTTGAATCATAGATTACATCATAACACAGTTAATATTATTGTATTAAGACCCAATAGATGTTCCATGCACATTACATAATACAAGTGAGGATAAACTCAGACAAATTTTTAGTCTGGTTATAGCCTAAGACAAATCACTTAAAAATTTACTGTATTTGGTTTACTATTGGTTCCACAATATAATATTATAGCTCTGATTGTCAATTTGTTTCCCAGTTAATCTCATCTAAAAGCCATTTCTACAGTGGGAAAGTACAGACATACAAAAGCACAAATGTAATATATTTAAGCAGAATTTTCAGTCAAAACTGAACTCATTTTCCATCTTCCATCCTAGTAACCTATGTATAATAACTTGGAAATGGAACTGAAATTGTGTGACACCTTTCTGTATGTATAACAAACAAAAAGACTCTTCATAATGAGCTAGTTAAGCTGATGCCAGAATGTTCAAATTTGCCATCTTTTCTTTTCCTAATAATAAGGTAAGGTATGTGACATTTTAAGATAACTAGGATATCATGCAGGTACCAGAAATACTTATAATTTTAATTTTCAAAGATTATCTATAATTTAACCATTTTGCAGACCAGTGGTTTATATATGTTGTCATATTAATCAGTGATGTTACCAAGTTTGGAACAGAGTTGAGAAATATGGAACTCTTTAAAATAGGAGCTCCTTGGAAATGCAAGCAGGCCTATAAATAAATCTGGGTCACTCTCAGATGCTCTCCCTTCCCTTTCCCAAATCTTATCTCTTAGCAACAGTGAGGAAGACAAGCATCTCAGGTTCATTATTAGGCAATAGTGTAAACTCTCAGTGCAAAAATCCCTGGAAATAAAGTCTTCCAGAATCTTGGAGCTCTTATGAGGATTCTGAACTCAGAAAAGTTCAGCTTTCATAGCTTTTCCTTAACTAAAGCTGGGGTCTAATGAAGACCAAAGGATCAATCCTGTTCTGATTCAAATCCTGTATCTTGCTGTGGCCACAATTACAGTTATGTACAATGGGAATGAAATGGATTTTAGCTAAATACTGGGAATTGTAACAAACATGGCTATGATGACAATCTCAGAGAACCATATAATCTCAGTTTTGTCGATATGAGAATAAATATCTCTTAACTCTTCAAATTTAACCTCAAACAAGCAGTACTGTATCAGTGTTAGGGTCTATAAATTGGGTGGAAAATCTCTTGAAGAAATGCTTCAAATGTCCACATTTTCATTTTCAGTTCTTTGGTGAACAAAAAGAAATTAGAAAATAATGTTCAAAGTAGGGAGACTTATTCAGAGACACAGTCTGAAGTTCTCTGCAGAACATTTCATAAGAGCATTACAAACCTTGTCTCCCCTAGATTGTCCAGTAATGTTTTTAGACTCATGCTGGGTCTCTGGTATTTTCTTAAACTTTGGAAAAAGAAAGAAATGATCTGTTAAACGGAGAATCATATCTTCAGCTATTTCAAATTGCTTTCTTTCCCCATTCCATACCTTCAGTCTAGCTGCAGGGAATGATATTATAGGACTGAAACAAATGCAGTCTTCTAACCCCTCAGGATTTTGTTGTACAGGTTTTATGATTTGATATAAAAATTAATCTCTTGGACAAAGTTTTTGGTAACTTGGGCAAGGCTGACATTATAAGAACTGCTTCTACAAATCAATATGGGCAATAGTGAAAAAACCCCAGATGTCTGATCTCACCACTGGATCTTATTTTTCAGTACACTATTCATTCTTCCATAATGAACTTTTGATTAGAAAGCCATTGTGAGATTTATTGTGTTTGTTTTTATAACAGTGACCCACAAAATCATACATATCTTTCTGCTACTAGATTTGTTTCCTTAATTGGTCATCCCCATTTCATTATAAGGCAATGCTGAAAATTCTTAGGAAATTTTGAAGATTAAAATTGTTGCATCCATTGAGTATTTATTTATTGAATCATGTAAAAGATTGGATATTAACATAAAATATGTTCATTAAATGTTTTTAACAGATTAATAATAACAGTAGAAGACTTATTTCTTTATTATTTTTCAAAACTCTTCAACATCTGCCAAATAATTTTGATTTTAATACTCCCTCAGAGACAAAACTTTAAAGAATGCTGTTCTAAGGAATTATAACCATATGTTATAACAAATGATGAATTTGAGTACCTAAAGTAGATTGCTATTCCATAAGAGCATCTGAGATAGAACTGCTCATGCCAAAATAAGAGTTGAACTGTTCTTTAAACTGTGTTGTAGTAAGATATATTGAAACAAACTGAATGTTATGTTTCCACTGCATTATTACTGCAATGAAGCAATGGGCCACAAAGAACAGATAATTACAAACCATTCACATATAAATTGACCCCAAAATCTAGAGATGAAATTGAATCCAGTTCCCAATTTAACTAAATAACTATTCTACTAAAAGAATCTGGCTTTTATCTAGTACAATATTTTACTACTTATAAAAACAGCAAAAAGTTGTTGTTTTTAATTTGACATTTGCAACTTTATTTCCTTTGTTTTGTTATTATGCTTTTATATTGCTGTTCTCTTTGGAAAACATACAAATCAGTTTCAATCATATTTTATATAATAAAAACTAATGTAGAAAACAGCAAAATGATCAAGCTATAATCAGTAGCGCCCATAACAAAATGCAAAATAGCAACAATAAAAACAATAAAACCATATAAAACTCAAACATGAATTTGAAAAAAAAAACCAGAATATTGCAGATGTCTGAGAATATTTTTTTAATTTGACATGGAAGAACATTGTCATGATCCAAGTCCAGTTGAATGTATATATTATTTTGGAGCCCAAGAAGTGACTCCAGTGATGCATTAATAGTGGATGTGGGCTGAAACAGGTTTGGTTAATGAAAATTTAATCTACCTCAGACTAAAATATCAAGAGACTGATATTATTTAATTTTTCATGATAAACTCTAGCTGAATATCTGAGGTGAAGCAGTCGATGCCATAAAATAGGTTTACATTTATCCATCTTAAGTATCAATGGATTTCCCAAGACAAGAACATTTTTAAACAGCATCTATGAGACATTGCCATCCCAAGTGAAATAGTTCTTATAAAAAAGGAGATTGATCATTGATGATAAATTATGTATATGGACTTACACTAAACTGAAAAGGGCATTATATGCAAGTGTGCTTTAATGTGATGATCTCAGGAGTTTTACAGAGTTGGTCTGTGCCCATTCTTTCTCTGAACAACTTTGCCTATCTGATTCTGGAGAGATGGAATCAGTTAGCCATATGCTGCCAATATTATAAGGATCTTTGATTATCACTCAGTGCACTGATTCTCAGCGGTTTCGACACTGCAAGTTTGAAACCTGTGGTTTATCTGGTTGGATTAACTTCCTTTTACATTTCTCTGCTGCTTAAGCCCATGTCACACAGCACCAATGGATGGAAAGAGGATGTAAAATGGAGAGAAACACTTGCCATCTGTTGGTCAATGCGATGCATCCGTTCTGAACTCACTGCGTCCGTTTTTCATACTCTCTATCCGTCCAGCATCCATCTACTGAGATTTCATCCGCTCAAAAAGTTTTGACTGCACAAAACTTTTTGATGCGGAAAAAGATCCAATGGCATCCCTATACACCCTACGGATATAGCGGAACATCAGCTATACGTCTTGTCATCCGTTACTTTCCCTTATAGCTCCCGCTCAGGATTTCCCCTCGTCAATCACTCCCGTCTACACATCAATCACTCTCAGCCCGGCGATAAAGGAACAACACGAGGAGTAAAGGAACAGAATACATGCACCTGTTATTATCGATTACGACGTTAAAAGAGGAAAGTGCAGCACTCGCATTAAAGATTAAAAATTGAAAATATTATACTATAGACGATCCTCGAGGAGGTAGTTTGAAGATGCCGAGAATGAAGGTCACCTGGAAAAACTTTATTGTCCGAAAAAGATGAGAATTCAATTGATCTCACTGCAGCCCACAGCACCTGCTACAAACGCTTTCAGCCTTGCTCGCTATCCATCACACCCTAGTATCACCCATATCATCCGACAAACTTCGCTTTGTAGCCATCATTCTTCAACAACACCCTCTAAAGATCTTTCACCTGTTCTACAGGAAAAAGAATCTATCCAAGAAACTAGAGTCTAAAGATATCCTAAGAAGGAGCTGGATACGGATTATAACAAGCTTATGGGTGAGTCTGAAGTAAACAAACACTCGGGCATTCAGAACTTATATAGATGATCACCAGCCATTTTGAAATTTGAGTAGGCTTAGACCCCAGTCTTTGACAAAAAGCAAAACACAATCGGCCTCAGCACTGGACTGTGCTGAGGTACGACACTATCCAGCACACCTGGCCTTCAGACACTTACAGGGGCGATATTTGCTAATTCCACGACACACTCAGCATTTGGTCTAAGTAATGTGCAAGGATCATGAAGAATACTGGAAGGAGCTCCTTACCGCAGTGGCCCCCGATTCCACATGAAGGGATCGGAAGAAAGTTGCAAGCATTTGTTTCAATGGAACTTCCACATACCTGGACCATAGAGTGTGAGAAGCACGTGCAGCAAGTCCACCAAACTTGCTAGTATTCAAGGATATTATATACTACAAGTTTCTTTCAGCATTCATCCTTCTTCGCCACATGTGAAGTTGACTACAAGTTCAGGTAATCCAAGCTGGCAACGGTCACGTGTCTATAGCAGAGTTTACATTGGCTCAGTCACTCAAGGAAGAAGCGGAACGCAAAAGCGCATCTGGGACGTCCCAGATCCATACCCTTCGACCAAGACATACAGAGATGCCCCTATTACACTGTTTGGAGACAGGATTGCTACTCGCCCTCAAACCTATCTCCACCTGCAGGAAGCCCACACCTGCCAGATGACCACCCGCGAAGTAAGGAGCGCATAGACCACTCAGGCAAGTCACCGGTGCCAACGAACGATCACTCGCGGCAGCCGGCCAACATCCTATCACAGATCCGCACACCACAGAGCCCAGAGAGACCCGGATATGAATTAGCGTGAAGCTCGCGGCCTAGCTCCAGAATCCGCACAAGCTGCAGGTCAACTCCCCGTTCCAAGTTCAAATGCGGTACACCAACAGGCTAAGTACATGGGAGCCTGTCGGTGATGGATACGGTAGGCTAAAAACCGATAGACACGTTGGAGGAAGCCCCAACAAGTGTAACGGGTAATGAGGAATAGATTTTTTTATGCAGTCCCGCACTCTGAAACAAAAAATGGATTAATATGGAACCTTTCCCCCCCAAAAAGGGGGCGGTATAGCAGTGGCTTAGTGCAAGCAGATCAACGATAGAAAAACTAAATCTTTGCAGCTTATGAAGGCTTCCTTCGTCCCCTAGTCTCTTCTACCACTGAATGAGAATTTGGCTGTTGTATCTTGGAGTGGCCTTACAATGACAGGGCATTAATAAAGAGTTTTTATGTTTGAAATTTTGAAATAAGTGGCATAATGTGGCACCTTTGAGGTGACCATACAGGTTAGTCCCACTATGCTCCACATGAGAGTTTATATGCTATCCACAGCTATACCATCCCACAGGTATCCTTGCCTCATCCCATGCTATCCTAAAACCCAACTCTCCACCCACAAGCTATACCATCCATCAAGTAACACTTGTACCCCATCCCACTTTATCACTTAAAACCATCGATCACCTACTTTACCTCTCCAACAGGTTCCTTGCCCATCTATGATATTCCTAACACCATACCACATCATACCCATACCTACAGTATCCCTAGCCTATTCCCATTGCTTATCCGTTACCCACCTACAGCTATTACAGCGATTCCACAGGTATCCCTGACTCCATCCCCACTGCTACCGAACCATCCCACAGGTATATACTCCCTCCCACACAGACCCTGCCCATCCCCACGGCTATCCGAGAACCCATCCAACAAGAATGCAAAGGGCAATAAACCATTCTCTAGAAAGTTCTCACTCAAGACTTTATATGCTAAAAACTAGAACCAAGTGTGTGAAGGCAAAGATAAACAATTATTACATAAAAACTCGTAAAGCAAAAATGGGGACCCAAGTGAAGTTTGTCCCAAGCAAAATAAATCAACAGGTAGCAACCGCAGTCCTGGCACTCTTTCTCATCATCTGAGGTCATCCCATGTTCAAGCGGTAGAAGGTCCCAGGTGCTTGTGAACGGTGGCTTGCTGCGTGGAAATGGCTGGTGGCGGCGTGATTTGGGGTGCCTGGCCCCGAGAGGACAACAGGAGAATGGGGGTTGGGTGTGGAGGAAGCTTCAAAAGCTGGCTCAGTCTTGGTGAGCTGAGAGCCCCTTCCTCATGACATCGTAATGGTGTCCAATCCCGAAGACCCATGACGAGATGTTCTGAGGCCAGGCTTAGCTGTGGCTGGGTGAGTAAGAGAGAGTGTATCGGCTGTTCTGGTCTGCAGGTGAGCAAGTGAGCGTTGTGGTGCGATCTGTGCGATCGTGGCATCGGTGAACCGTGGCAAACGGTGGCAGGCGATGAACCTATGCCTGAGATGGGAAGGGCTGCCTGTGCTGCTGAAACTCCTAGATACCTGAAGCACTTTAAGTAGAGTGGATGGCCTGAGGAAAAGCCTTGAAAGTGGCTGTGTGTACCATCTTTATACTGGGTTGTGGCGAGCTAACCTGGAACTGGGGGTCGAAAGCAGGTTCAAAGCATGGGATCCTGGTAGGTTGTGTCAGAAGACCGCTGATCCCTCTCCTTTATCACCTGGTACTGTTGATTTGAACAGGTCCATGAAGGTATGGTTATGTAGTGAGGAAGGGCTTTCTGATTGAAGGTATGGTATGGTCCGGTGTGACCATGCTAGACAGAGATGCTGGGAGGTACTTATGCCGTGAGGTTATCGCTCTGTGGTCCTGAATCTCTCAGGTGCATTGTGGCTCTGTTCCTCCGTCTGGCTCTCTGCCTGGCTTCTGTGGAGGTGGAGCTGGTGGAGTTGGTGGTGGGGTGGCCTCTGGTGGGAAGTGAGCACCTCCCTCTTGCTCGCAACTTGCATCCAGGTGGTCCTCTAGCCAGCTGCTCACCGCACGTGTAGGAGTGGCAAGCTGTACGGAGTGTTCATCCATGGGGGCTCCACAGAACCTGCCTGGACACAAGCAGAGCGACCTCTGGTCAGACAAGCATGGCTGCTTACTCTGTGGGTCTGCCGGAGAGAGAGGCGTTGACAGAGGGCTCCCTTGGTGGGGACTCTCACCCTCCAAGAAGCTGCACTTCGGCATACGTAGTCGATTCTGTCACTGGTCAGTGAGGCTTGAACTAGCCGGCCTGAGCCAGACCCTCTTCGAGGCAGGCTTCCCATCCAGGATGTTGCATGTGCTGTCCACATCCGTAGGAGGGCGACCTACCAGCAACTTGTAGCCCTAGCTCTCCGACCCTTCTCTCTCCAAAGCCGCTTGCTTTCTGCTTATGAGCGCCCTGTCGATCCGGAACCTTAGAGCACTCTGTCCTTTCTTCGCCAGACGGACCTACGTTCTCCCTCCAGCCATTCAAGCAGACCTCGAATCGTCAGTTCCCTCTTCTGATGGGAGAGGTACTTCCTCTCCCTCATAACCATATCGCGTTGAGTTGCCTCTTCCTCCCTCTGGCAGGGCCATCTGGGCCTGTCATCAGGTCTCCTTGATGTTCTATGGGCGCTGTTCACACCACAAACCACCACCACCACCAGCAGCAGCAGAGTTCAGCACCAGCAAGGACCTCAGCAGCACCAGCAGCACCAGCCAGCACCACGGAGAGCAGCACCCAGCAGAGTTAAGCAACCCAGCAGAAGCAATCCCAGCACAGGACGCGCAGAGCCAGCAAGAGAGCAACAGCGAGCCACTGAGACAGGAGCAGCACCAGCGAGCCTCAGACACCAGCCGAGGCCGTTCAAGCACCAGCAGAGTAGAAGCGAAGCCCAGCAGAAAGCAAGTCAGGGGCCAGGGGGTGGGATGGTGGCCCTGTCCTTCTTGCCAGGCTGGGCAGCAGATGGCAACAGGCTTCTCTTCTCCCATGGTTGTTGGCTGGACGATCCTGTCTGGGTAGGCAGGTCTTTCCTCTGAATGGTGACCTGCTTGTGAGCTGCATCCCTTTTATATCCGTGGGCTAGACGCCAATGCATCCTCTCCGCATGCTGCAGTTGAAGTGCTTTGCATCTGGCAGGATATCCGCTAGTAGCGTGCTACACCTCCAGAGAATTCCTGTGGCATCCGTTCCTTCGCTGGCATGTTGTCCGCTTCGCGTGCTCCTCCAGGAAGCGCCTGCCGGAGTTGCCAATCACTTCCAGTCACTTCCCACTCCGCTATGGGCTTCCGTGGAGCATCTCCGCTTAACATCTCGCTACGGTCCCGTCATCCTCTTCCGTTCCTTTCCCTTGTTGTCCGCCTCTGTGAGAGCGGATAACAACGTATGGAACATTTTCTCATCCGCTGTGTCCTTTTTACATACGTTTTGCATCCGTCAGCTGATGTGACAGGGCCTTTATATGTACTGTGAAACTCCATATTACAAGATTTTGCTATCTTACATACCAAAGTTAGTGTTTTAATTTATTCTATTGAAGGCTATTAGCTATTGGGTCATATTATTTTTGATTCAGTTTATGACTACTTTTACATAGTATTATTTTAACTGATGTTTGATTGTAATAAATTTAAAAATTGGTAGTATAATACTAGCACCAGAATATATTTCTTTTGAATAAGAATTTGTGCAAAACATTACTGGAAGTCTAAACATCTTTATGCATCTTTGAAATATTTTGGCCAAAGATTTTACATATACTATGCATATGTAACATAATTTTGTTTAATAATGAATACATTTAATATGTGCAGTCAGAAATGGTATTCAACAGCTTCTGACCAGTTCTGGAGAACCGGTAACAGAAATTTTGAGTAGTTTGGAGAACCGGCAAATACCACCTCTGACTAGAGATATTATCCTATCCTTCCCCTGCCATGCCCACCAAGCCACACCCACAAAACCGGTAGTATAAAAATTGAATCCCACTACTCATGTACAATTAATACATATAATTAACTGTATAAAATTCCTCTTTATTTATTTTAATAGTCTTCCTCTATTTGGGTGTAATTTGGGTAGGTTTTCTGGAAGCATTGAACACTGAACCTATATGAATAGCAAAGTTGCTTTTTCTGAAGTCACTTCATTTGCCCTTCTATACCACAATTTGGCAATAGCATGCTCAGTTCTCGTCACCATGATACAAAAAAGATGCTGAGGCCCTAGAAAGAGCAGAGGGAGGAGCAACAAAGATGGAGGCTAAACCGTACAATGAACAGATAAGGGAACTTCATTTAGCCTAATAAAGAAACAATATAGTTGTCTTTCAAGGGCTTTCAGAGAGAAGAGGGGAGATTGATTTGTTTTCTATAACACCTGGGGGCAGGACAAGAGGCAATGGGTGGAAGCCAATCAGAGAGATATCCAGCCTGGAATTAAGGAGGAACTTCCCGAAAACAATTAGTCAATGGAACAGCTTGTTTCCCAAAAACTACTGGTGGTTTTCAAGAAAATATTGGACAACATTTGTCCATTATGAAATAAGGACTCCTGCCTTGTCTCCTGAAGGGGATTGGACTGGGAAACATCCACTGTCCCTTCCAGCCATATGATTCTTTATTTGTTTCATATCACACACACACACAGAGAGAGAGACACACACACACACACACAGAGAGAGAGAGAGAGAGAGAGAGAGAGAGAGNACACACAGAGAGAGAGAGAGAGAGAGAGAGAGAGAGAGAGAGAGAGAGAGAGAGAGAGAGAGAGAGAGAATGTTTGCAGTTTAATTGTGGGGAGGGGGACATATGGAAGATATAATATACAAAAAGAAAAAAGGAGATTGTAAAGTAATAAGGGAATAAGAAGCTAGTCTCTCAGGGCAGAAGTTGGAGTTACTTTATTTTACATTCTCTCTCTCACTCCTCCCTCCCATTGCTCCAGTTGTATGAGAGGTGTATAGGGTTTCTTAATGTTGTAAAATAATAATGGTTTCCCATGAAGGATTTTTCCTGTTGCCCCCTATGACTAGAATGACTCTCAAGATTAATCCTTTATCAGAATCATCATTTCCCTTGGGATACAGAATTTTGAAGAAAAAAAAATTCTTGCTGTCAAATTTTGTGATTTAAATGCAAAAATCAAGTATGTTACTTATTCATTAATAAATAATCTTAGCATTGGATGCTGCTAAAAAAAAGAATGTGCTACTCCAGAAATAATTGGTTCATACATGCTTGTTTTTCTCTATACTTTCTCCAATTTCATGATTACAACTGAATATCTGAAGTATATCCACTGAAAATGTTGCACAGGCATGAAGTCACATAAAATTTCTCTTTGTGTTGTATTACCTGGTCCATTCACAAACCTAAGTCATCACTGACACACTTAATAATGGATGAAAGACAAATTGTGCTCCCTATTCTAAATGCACTAAATTATATAGGCGTTGAATCACAAAGTTGGATGCCTAAACATAATTCACTATTTGTTTATAACAGATGGCTTTGAACTAGTAAAATGCTCAGGGTCAGAATACAGCTCTGCTGCTAAGAGGAACTGGCCTTTAGGGAACATGAGAATCCATTTGGGTTCATTTTATTACCAAATGTATCTTTATATAAAGGTGAAATTACTTTAAACTTAGTCTCTTAAAGATATTTATGCTCAAAACATATGATTTGTGAGCATAGATTAGCTGGAAAATAAAAATTGAAATTTAGAAAATGACAAGTTTATGGGAGAACTTGAGAGGTAGTTAAAAAAAAATACAAACATGAGATAATTAAATTTTAAATAACCGCAATCTATTTCTCTAAATCTTGAATGTAATAAACTAAAACAGTATCTTAGGAAAATTACTGTAACAGATGGTGTGTGAAATATATTATTCCACCACCACCACCATCCTCACCATCATTTCATTGGATTAAAATAGTGAATGGTGAATATTTTCCTTGGCAGCATGGTTGACTCTGAAAGCCTAAAATGACCCAAGTAAAATAAAACCAATATAATCAGATGTAGATGTTATCCTATTCTAGCTTTTAAGAGAAAGCTGATAAAAATAGTAAAACCCATTTTTGAACTAAAATTCAATTTATTCACACCTAGGCAATAAAAGTCAAGAGACAATGATAAGACACAAATTTATAATATCCAGGAGCTGCAGTGAAATGTACTTTGGCTGTACTTTTGACTGCACCAAATGCAGAAATAGTGCATTTCCTGCTTTTGACCAGTTGACCTCCATTGTTTACTGTTGGAGGTCCAAACTCAATATACCTGTAGCCTTAAGATATTCAGAAGATGTTTGCATTAGCAGTTTATAATGCGAACTTTTACTGCAATGATATAAAAGCTGTTCACATTTAGAAATACAGTGTCATACCATCAACTTCATGACTCCATCAATTATTAGAATAGATATCAATGTACTCTACATTCCAGGCCTATTTAAAGGCATTCTTCTCTGCATCCTACAATCCTGTAGGCCTGAGTCAAATCCTAGATATCTGACAAAGTTCCTCTTTGCCTGCAGATACTTCCTGCCCCTGATTTCACTTCTTCTCTCTAACTGTGTTCTACCATATGGAAATAAGTATTTGCAATTTTTCCTGTCTTGCTGCCTAGAACATTGAAAGTTACAGGCAAAGTTCCTGTCTGAGAATAGCTTCCATCTTAACCTACCCATCGAATTTCTCAGTCCCCTGAGTTCCAATAAGTGCTTCAAAATCCAGCAATGTAGTTCTTATTTTTTTCAATATCTCAAATGTTCTGAATAATGGATAGCGAAACACTTGTTGATTTTAGCAATTTGCACATTTTACCTGCAATTCTCCTTACTTAACAATATGTTTGTAAGTTGAAGAGATTCCTAGCACTTCTTCCAATGTCTTCTGGTTTATGTCATTCCTAACATAGTCTTATTGTCACAAACTGAGCTGCTACTGTGCCAGGTGTATTCCACAAAGGACATCAGATTGAGATGGTTTCATGATTCATCTTCATACAGTACCTCTGACAACCATTCTAGCCCAAGTCTCATATAGCACTCCATAAATATTAAAAATGAAGGAAATGAAGTTTATATTTAAAATCCCATTGGGTATTTGAATGTAAGGTCCAAACCCACAGTCAACACAGCAATATTCAGTTGAGTTCAATCCTTTATTTGCTTACACTTAATAGACAGAATCTTGATAAACTATAACCTTCTAACCTACTTAATACAGAAAGATTCTAAGATGTGGCCACTCTGAACCTTTTCCTCTCTCTCCAGTCCAGCTCAGGACTGCACAGGCTCTTATTTCAGGCATCTGTTGGAAAAACCATGTGATGCCAAATCTTCCCCAACTCCCACTGCTCTTCCTGGTGCACATTCCATCACACAAAGGTGACTTCCATTTTGTTTTGTTTTGTTTTCCTTTTTTCCCTTTGTTTTTATCTACAAATATTTGAATGATTGCTCATGTTCTTCCTACATTTAGTACATATACCTGTGTTAACTTTAAAGTCTTTGGGCAGATCAAAGTGATCGATATCAAGTGATAGTCAGGGCCCACTGAGAAATCAACAAAATGATAAACTAGTGAACAATTTAATAAATATAAATAAATATGTTTATGCGACTATCAGAACAAAATTAACCAGTCCACTCATATCATTTGCCTTCTGAAACTGAAAGAATTTGCAGTGAGGTGGTAGTTCCAGTCAAGAATGGTAACATGAATTTCTTTGGGATGGAATTTCTTTCCATAGGACCAGAAAATATTTTCTCTTATACCATCAGTTCAACCAAATGTAACTTTGCCATGACTTTTTATCTTCATGTCTTAAGATGCAGGCAGAGTCACAAAAATACCTTAATCCTAAACAGGGGTAGGATTCAATTATTTAACAACTGGTTCTGTGGGCATGGCTTAGTTGATGGGTGTGGCTTGGTGGTAACTGGCTGGCTGTGGCCAACTCAATATCACTCACATCAAGAAACACAACTCCTTGCCTGGCCTCTCATGACTGTGGGGATGCTGCAACAGTCGTAAGTGTGAAAAATGGTCATAAGTCACTTTTTTCAGTGCCATTGTAACTTTGAATGGTCACTTCACACAAGCAAAGGACCAGCAAAGGAGGGGAAAAAAACTCAAGAGACATTCCTGAGACAGGAAATCTAGTCCTGCTGAGAATGTAATAAGGGCTAACGGAGAGGCAGTTTTTGTAAGCAACACCAGAATGTTTCCTTCCTGCCTTCCTTACAGGATTAGGACAGTAATTTCTTCTAACAACCAGTTCTCTGAACTGCTTGGAATGTTAACAACCGGTTCTAGCGAATAGGTGCAAACCTGTAGAATCCCACCTCTGATCCTAAATATCTTTATGATTTAAATGGCATAATCAGTAATTAGCAAACAGTTAATAATTAGCCCTGGAGGGAAATGCAAAACTTGTAGTTTTAAAACTATTTAGGACTGCAACATATCTATTTGCCTAAAAAGATTATAAGCAATTTGTGTTATAAGCAAGGATGGGGCTGCTTTAAAAGATATATTCCCAGTGCAGTAACATTTTCTGTGCTGCTAGTTTGTAAGTTGACTGAACAATTCTATGTAAACATTTACATAGGAATGTCCTTGAAGACAACTTAGATACTGAACATTTGGCCATCCAGATGTTAATGCGGGCTAGAGAATCTGACTATGATCACATTGGGACTGTGAATATTGCCCTCTGTTGTTTGAATAACTTTTGGATCCCTGAGGTTGATGAAGAAGTTTTCTCAGAAACATATCTGACCTAGTTACCATTTTAATTACTTTAAAGTAATATCTAGGTAATTTCTGAGAGAAGTGAAAGAAATTTCAAGTCAAACAGAGAAATTCCTCATGAGAAATGTTCTCGTACTTTTTATTCTTTGCCAAATGTGCTGTGACATAAAAAGTAAGTGTTTTGTGCATAACTTCTTCAGGGTAGTAGTCTTACATAATAAATTATATATAACTTCACTCCAATGCAATCTTAAGGGCCTGTCACATAGGCCGACGGATGCAAAAAGTATGTAAAAAGGACACAGCGGATGAGAAAATTTTCC